>JAVYIG010002026.1:0-277866 GCA_035222895.1 Strongylocentrotus droebachiensis | reverse complement strand
CCAAGATTAATAACCTACACTTACTGAATTCACTTCAAGCCTGGTCCTCACCCCAGTACCTGTTTAACCTAAAACATGATAGAATCAAATAGGTGACTTTTTATTTATTCTGTAAGTGCCAATTTCCTGAACTACTGTATGGAGGTCTATCAGCACAGGTGTCTGCCCAGGACCTGCTTAACAACACTTGAGACCACTTTATAAAACCATATTGATGGTTTAAAAAAAAAAAAAGTTTTTTCTTTCTACAACCCTCATGTCTTGAGAGCTCACACCTGTAACGTACTCACTAGGTCTGAATCTGCAAACAGCAGTGTCATTGTATAGTACTAGTACCCCCGGCCCCCCCCCCCCCACTCAGAGGTCGGAATGACCGCATGCGTGTTGCCAAAATGTCCGGTAAAGGGGTACTTTTCGTGCGACAAAGTCCAGCCTGAGAATTGTAAAAAAAGGGGTGTATTTGACTTTTCACCCAGAGATTTCTTTCAAAGGGGGTGTTTTTCTTTTTTTTCTCTCATCTCTTTGGACTCCTGAGAAATTATTCTGAATTTAGGGGGGTACATTGAGCATTTTTTCTGATTTAGGGGGTCTCCAAGGCAGGAAAAGCCTGCGAAAGGGGGGTTCGGACATGTTGGCAGTCCTCAGATAGGGGGTGCTTTCAAAAAGAGGGTACGAGCATATGCGTACCCTAAATAACATTGAGTGGGGGGGCCGGGCTAGTACCTTCATGTAATGGAAATGTTTTGTTTGTGTACATGTGTATATCTGGTTGTTTGTTTATTAATTTCCTTTTTGACCTTGTGTCTTTTCTATGACTCCCAGGTACTGACAGCTCATATACAATAAGCAATATTAACTCACAACATGCTGAAAACAGCTAGTATACAATGGCAAAGTACCTAATGGAAATATTTGGGTTTGTGTGATCATATTAATTCAATTGTTCATCCTCTTCTTTAAAGTGACGGCAAACCTTTCTATAACCCCCAGCTCATGACAGCTCATATAGGAAACTCTTTACCATTGAAAAGTGCCTCATGGAAAAGTTTGGATTACATGTTTTTTTTTTCTTTCTTTGATTGACTCCTTTTTGGCCCTGTGCCTTTCCTTTATGCCTCAGGTCCTGACAGCTCACATAGGGAACTCACTAGGAGCTGAAAACAGCAATGCCATCGCAAAGCAACTCATGGAGACGTTCCAGGACTCTCCAGCCATCAGCTTCGACGACTACCGCCACTTTTTGAGGAACAAGCAGTTCCTGGTCCTGGAGAACATGGACCTGGTCAAGTTGGAGGAGGTGTCTTGGATGATATGTGGGAGTCGCTATGAGAAGAGGAACAAGAAGGTCCTGGACCACACAGAGATCTACAAGATGTGGAGGATCTTTAACTTCTTTGCTGAACCAGGAGTATTCCCAGCTATTCTAGATCCACAGGTAATTTCCTAGGTCAAAGTTCAGAGGCATGTCCAATAAAGAGCCGCACTTTCATTTCACTTGGGGGTCTCTCTTAAATTCATATGTCACAAAGAATAAAATTGTAGAGATAGTCTGAGCTCGCTTAGCCCCAGTCTCCCTTTACAAATATCCAAGTATATTTTAATACTTAAATTTCAAGAGACAAGCCATTTGAGCAAGTCATACAAATTCACATGAAGGAAGAATGCTTTCTTATTTCTTACTTTCTAGATAGGATATATGAAACCACACACAGCACAGAGAGGCTTGTTGAAATTATTAATAAACATGAGAGCTCTCTGTATTGGATTATAAATTGACCAATAAAGAACTTCTGTAATCACAAGGAACTATAGTTTCGCAATAAAGCGACACATATACAAGTTTCAATTCATCTTGCAGGAAGCAACTATCATGTTCGAGAAACTTGTAGTTGCCATGGAACGAAGTGGAACTCGGAGGAGTTTCAGTCTAAGGTTGCGGTGCTTCAAGATCTCAGGTTCACAAGCTGTCTGCAGTTCTTTGAGCAGCATTACACGGGCCGAGTCGACAGTATGTGCGTGAAGGAAGGCATCTCTGAGGTGTATAACAACATGATAGAGGAGGTGGAAAAAAATGGTGAGGCTGGTTGAAGATAATAACTGTAAAGTGTAAATATATATCTCATTTACACTGTGCTGTACGAGTAATGGTATCATAAAACATAGCGCTTACACAAGTATTACCATCAATAACAATCCTACACATCATAGTGCGCATTTAAAGCCCCACTGTCCTACTTGTAGCTACTTGCTCCCTCTAAAACTTCCCCAATCGGTGCCTGTTGGTCCCCCATGATCCTCTTTTTCTTATGTTTGTTGAGAACTGAGTTAATGAGAAAGCCACCTGTCAGTGAACTCGCTGTGTGGTCTCATCCTTTCTGGCCCAGTAGTATTGATGGTCTTTAATTCCTACTCCTCTGGGCAGCATTCCAGCCAGTTTGCAAGCATGCACATGCTAATTAATCTAACTACATTCACATACTGGGTACTTGTTGAACTCATGGGTGGAGAGGAGCAGTGTAGGTAAAATGCCTTGCTTAAGGATATTAGTGCTGTGCTGTGGTTTGAACTTACGACCTTGCCATTCACAGTGAAGCAATTATCCACCCAACTTCATGTAAGACACCTCTGGCTCTTTTTAGGAATCTATGGAAATATATAGGTAATAGTGAAGTTCTCTAAACCAAATGAACACCTTCATCCTTCATTCCCCCTCTCCTTTGGAAAAATTATGAAAAAGGAAATGAATACAAATCATCAGGTTCTTGTCATTTAAAGAAATTGTGCAGTGCTCCATGGTAATGTCTGGGATGAACTTTTTAGAGTTTGTATGCATATGTCCTGTTTGAAAATTGTTAAATTTTGAGTGTCCGGACTTAGATTTTTGGCACACGGGTGTCCCAAGCGCCTGTCAGTGTTAAGCCCTAGCTGTTGAAAATCATACCTGCCAAACCTTCTGAATAATCCGGAATATTCTGTTTTTCTGGATTTTTAGGACTCCGGATTTTCATAATTTCCATTTTTTTTTTTTTTTTTTTTTTGCATCATATATATACTCATCATGATATTTTGGTCACCTTTTTTGTTTTCATTTAAAGTGGCATAGCATATTGATAATGTGGTATAATGCAGCTCGAGTACTGGCCTTGATTAACATTACCTTTGCTTCTCTTTGTCTTGTATGCCCTTGACATGTTCATGCAGTGGAGTTCAGTAAATAGCTTTGTGCCTTGAGTAATTCCTGTATCGGATTGAGATAACTCAGCAGTCAAGAGTTATGAATTGTCCGTTTCTACATGTATTTAGACGATCAATACAGTGAGTGCATTTCACAACCTGTTGCCATGATAATGTGCATTCATGTGCACTTTGTTTAACAAAATTCACAATGGCAAAGGGATCATCGATCTATACAAAGTTAGAGAAAAGCTAGGGACAAAAGATTGTTGTTTGCTGGAATTTTTAAAATCATTTCGAGCAGCCTAAAAATAGCTTTTTATCTGGTCTTTGTCACTTTTCTTTTTCAGAACTTTCAACCTTTAGACCTTCTTTGTAATCAAAGAAGGTTCATCTTTTATGTTATTGACTTGAAATTAAAAATGAACCTTGAACAAACTTGTTCACGTACTGTATGCAAGATTAAGTTGATTTATCTTTTTAATTGCTGCAAATACCTGTTTCTTGGGTTACATTATTTGATATGGGGCTAGTAATGTGATGTGTGATAAGAAGAAGTTTTATGAGCACATGAAAGTTCACTGTTTTTCGGTTGATCAAGATGACAGTGAATTCCATTTGTTAAGTATTTATTTATATAAGACAATGAGGAAGTATTTTCTGGATTAAATTTTCCCTGTGGCATGTATTTGATAAATCTTCTGATTCCAGACAGGATTTCGAAAAAAATTATTGGCTGTCCCCATTTTCAACTGTGATCTTTCCACCAGTCCCATCTCATTTGATCTTCCATCTCTCTTTTTCTCTCTTCTCTCTCTCTCTTCTCTCCCTCTCTCTTCTCTCTCTATTTCTCTTTCTCTCTTTTGCTCTCTCTCTCTGTCTCTCTCTCTATCTCTCTCTGTCTCTCTCTTTCTCCCTCTCTCTCTCTCTCTCTCTCTCTCTATCTCTATTTCTCTCTCTTTTGATTTATCCACCCCTTTATGTCAAGAATTCATCTTGGCACCTAAAACTTATCTCTTACTCAATTTCTCTCATTTTTTTCTTGTCCTACTCTATACACATCTCAAAAGTCATCTCGATGTGATCTCTTTGATTAATTGGAAAGGGTACATTTTACATATTATAATACTAAAATTTCAACTTGAGACTGAGGTGCATTTATTTGGTGAAGTACCCAAACATTCCAAAAAAATGTTAAGTTAATTTTACTTAACATATTATGCAGTGACAAAGTGGAAAGGGACTTTATAATCACTGTGCTTTATTGTGCATCAATCTTTGAGAGTTGTAGTGTTTCACTTAATTGTTTGTTGCCGGGGTCAAAATGTCTTTTTGACTTCACCTATACCTTTTTCTCATCATTTTTATAGATATTTGTGCTCTTTCCATGTAAATTAATAGTAGACAGCAGTTGTAATAACAAAAAAAAACCCATGGAATCAGACAAAACATGCACTGAATATTGAAGACAGATTAAAATGATATAGATCTGTAAGACAATGTTGAATAATGATAAAGTACATTCAGGTAATCAACTAAGTAAAGTAAATTATATGTGTAGCATGAAATCTCATAAATAATAACAGTTTATCCTTTTCACTGAAATTGGTTTCTAGCTATAGCTTTAGTTTATTTATATTCAAATCATTTACTTTGCAGTAATTTGTATAATGAATTATTGGGAAAATGTCATGCTCATGGTACACAGATATTTTGTTTTACAGAACATAACATAAGTATGATAACAGAATTGATAAGTTGAATTATGAAAATCAGATTAATTGATTTGAATAACAACTGATATAGAATTAATGTTTGCCAGTTTCACTCAAAATGCAATTCTATTAAAAGCGATTTCAGTCATAATGATGGAGATAACGTTTCATTCTTCTTAAATCTTTATTCTTTTTTTTACAGGGTCATCTGAAGAAGAAGGGACACAAAGTGACCAACTGGAAGGACCGATGGTTTGTGCTCAAGCCAGGCAGCATGGCTTACTTTGTAGAGAAGACTCTCAAGGAGCAGAAAGGTGAAATTCCTATAACGACCAAGTGGAGAGTCGAAGTAAGACATATTTTTTGTTTAATCTGATACTTTTTCCAGTATTGTTTGTACTTCATTTTTTGTTTATGAGTTGTAACAAAGAAGTATGACAGTGGTGGCAGTCTGGCCAGGCTGGGTTCTGGACACCTCCCATTTTTTATTTCTGGTCCAAATATTTGATCATTTTTTTCATACTGTGTTTGTCTGTGTCCAAGCCACACACATTCTGTGTAATTAATTGTCATCAAAACAAATATGAAGAATTGAATAAATGGAAATATGCAACTGTGACAGAAAACACAACTGAGAGTTTACCCAGGGATAATGGCATTGTGTACGGTGCTCTAAATATGATTGATTTTTAATAGTGGCTCTTGTAAAATTCCTTGTAATCGAGACATATTTTACATGCATGTTCATTTTGTATGTGTTACGAGCTTATTGTGTTGAGTTCATGTAGCAAAACATGATATCTGGTTACCATGTATTTAAAGATTATGATTGACTATTCCTTGATGGACGAATTTAATAAATTTTTATTTTCTGTGTTACATGTATATTAATTGTTGTTTACTTCAAGAAAAACTCACTCAGAAAAGTCCCTGTTTTCTACCAACCTTCTAGTTGTGCGCCTCCATTTACCCCCCCCCCCCCCCCAACAACAAAAATAATAATAATAATACAAATAAATTAATAGAAAACAATTTAAAAAATTAAAATAAAATAAAATAAAATAAATATGTGGCTCTGATTTATTCTTTGTTTAGAGCTTTGTAGTCACAATTGAGATTCTTTGATGTGGTAGGTTCATGAGTGCAAATTGTCTCAATGGGGAAAACCCCTTTGCTGTATAGGTTAAAGGTTATGTAAATGTTTGCATTCCTAATCACATACAAGTCTTTAACATTGTTATTGCTGTTACTAAGCATGAGTGTAAAGTGATTATGATTGATTGAAACTTGCCCAGGATTAAATTCCATTGTGAAACTTCCCATTCAGCCTTAAAGATGTGATACTGATTTGATTTGAGAGAAATGATATTTTGAAATGACTCTTAAAGATGAAGTTGAGTTCTGGTCATGCGATTGCATTGTGAAAGAAACGGTGTGGAACCGACCAGAAAAGGTTGATCATCTAGCATATAAGAATGTGTGTGTATTGCAAGGTTCTTGAATCATCAAAATGATAAAAAATTTGGCCAAGTCTTGGTAAAGTTACAAACACTTGCACAGACAGATGTATATGGGACTACACGAACACGTGGCGTAAAAAGCCGGCCCCCCGATTTTTATAATGTTACATGCATATTTAGAATATGAAGGCATTTGAAGAGCCATGCTTTTCAGGGAACATGTCTTAACTGATGTTCTTCCACACTTGCATAATAAGAATGAGTAACGCTCACAAATTATTTTTCACCTCTTTCCAGAACTCAACCTTCTCTTTAACACATTAATGTGATGCACAGGCAGTAAATGAGAAATCAATACAACCAATTTGATATAGTGCCCACTTCAAACCTATTTTTAATTACAAATATATATGTGTACTAAATACTGCTTATGCTGCCAGAAGAAATGTTTATCATCCTAATTTTTGAGAATGCTTCCTCTTTACAGAAGATGCCTATATTGTTGGATGGACTCAGTATCGATATAGAATGATGTAGATCTGCATATTTTAGTTTAAGTGTGGATAAATCTCTGAATATTATCTAATTTTGTATTGTTTGTGAATATATGTTTATAGGCAGTAAAATGGGGCCAATAACCCAATATAAGGACTTATTTGTGATGAATTCATTACATACATATACGTATACATCACATATCAAACTTAAGAATCACTATAAACTGTGCAAAATGGTTTGTTTATCATTCTATCAGAGGTTCTTCCAGATTAGAAGGGCAATAACATATTTTTGGCGTATTCAGAAGATAATGTCTGAGGTACACACTAAGAAACGCTATGCGCTTTGTGACACTGTTTTGTATATCATTCTATTTTAGTTCCTTCCAAATCAGAAGGATTTAAGAACTTTACTGTTTTCACAAGATGTGTCTCAGGTCAACACTTAGTGATGCGCTATGAGCTACCTGACATCGTTTCATATATCATTCTATTCTAGGTTCTTCTAGATCAGAAAGGCTATTTATAAGATCTTTACTGTATTCAGAAGATATGTCTCA
Organism: Strongylocentrotus droebachiensis; assembly: GCA_035222895.1. NCBI lineage: Eukaryota > Metazoa > Echinodermata > Echinoidea > Camarodonta > Strongylocentrotidae > Strongylocentrotus > Strongylocentrotus droebachiensis. Next base: position 270,460 of record JAVYIG010002026.1, on the reverse strand, counting down.
GGTCAACACTTTGAAACGCTATGAGCTGCGTGACAACGTTTCATATATCATTCTATTCTAGGTACTTCCAGATCAGAAGGGCAATAAAAACTTACTTGTGGTGTATTCAGAGGACACGTCTCAGGTCAATACTAAGAAGCGCTATGAACTGAGCGCATCAGACCCAAGGAACAGACAAGAATGGGTCACTGGTAGGTTTTCACTTTTTAAATCGCAGATAATGTTTTTGTTCATGGCAAATTCAATGAATGTTAGTGTAGAACAAATTAGAGAGTTCCCCCACTGACCAATGTGCTTTTAATATTTTGTATATTCTCATAGATTCAGTGATCTCACTTTTCAAACATTTACAACTTTCTTTTTGTTTGTTGAATTTCGGTCAGACTGTTACCAAGTGACCTGTTCACTGAATTATCTGCTTTACAAATTTAAATTGATATGAAGATTGAATTGCCCTTAAATCCCTGGCAGTATCCCAGATTCTCAAGATATTGATATAAAAATATATCAAATTTCACATTGATTTGTTTGTTACACCAATATCATAGTAATTGTTTGAGATTTGTAGCAATAGTTTGTGTATTTGGAGTATCAGCATTATGAATTGGAATTACAGCTGGCAGTGCAACTAAGTTAGAGTGTGCTTACAGGGCTTGTCTAATGAAGTAACATATTCCTCCTTGTTTCAGTTTCATTGCTACACTGTGTATTCTATCAAGCCAGTAATGCAGTTAACAACTAAATTATTTCCCTTGTAAATTGTTGTTGTTGTTTTGTTTTAGTTTTGCAACTCAAGAATGACAGGTGGTCTTTTTTTTTTGGATAAATACTTTTAGATGTACTGTAAGCTTTGATATGTCATATTCTCAAGAAACATTAATCGGGACACATCAATTTTTTACATACTTAAACAAATTACTAAACTTGGAGAGGGTATGACAGATTTAGTTGTTAGATGTGTATGCCGCCTACATATTAATGTTAATTATATTCAAAATGATAAGTTAAACAGCTGCAGTTTTCTACTTACATGTACATTGTTATAATATTTTCAAAAGCTCTATGTGAAGTCCAAGTTTCAGTGACACCTGAAATGAAGCAAACATGCAGAGGCAGATTATGATATTGGCAGAAAAAAAAAGTGGGTGTGGGGGGGGGGGGGGGATGTGTAAAAAGTCCAATATCCCTGGCAAACCTACCCTTATAGCAAAAAACTTTGAACTTCTTATCATGAGAAGGGGAGAAATCAGACGATTTTGTTTCCCCATGCATATTTCCTGTTACATGTAATTAGGAAGTGTAGAGAGAATATTCATTTTGTTTTATAGCAACCAGTCCAGAGTCCAGAAGGTGTGTGTGGGAGATGAGGGGGAGGTTGGTAAGACAGAACCATAAGATAGAAAGACAGACTGAAAATGTAATAAACATGAAGATATTATGGGGTAAACATATATAGCCGTATAAATTAGCTTTATAACAAAATTTAGTGCCACAAAAAGACGCATCCAGAACACAAACTGCATAATTGTTGAAAATCATAATTTTATGACATAGAGGTAGACCCACATCATTAGGATATGGAGCTGGTAAATGCATAATACTATACACAAATGTACCATCTCGATGTGGCTTAATGTTAACTAAACTTTTATTCAGATGTATGTACAAACAAAACTTTTAATCAACAAATAACACCAACTATTATGCATTTCGCACTTTGGATGGTCTTTTCGTGCTGCTACATTTCACTGTTAATTATAGCTAACTAAGTATGCAGCTTTTAAATTATTTGTGCTTGCTTGATAGATTGCTTTTGGCAAGAAACACTCAGTGTTTACAGTATATTCCTCTTCTAATGGTACTACTAATTGACTTCTCAGTTAAACCTAGCAACAGTAGCATACAAATTACAAGTGATTAATAATTATAAGCTATTAATAATCCATCAAAACCCATTCACCGGAGCAGACAGAAGGAAAGAAATTCTATTGTGTCTTCATGGTACGGTGATATGCTATTATCAAAATTGGCGTATCTTAGCACATACCTGTACTCTGTGCTATCATGGTTGTTATTTCTTTAATACTAATGTGTTCAGAATGGACAAAAGCTGAAAAACATGAATTTTTTTGGTGTCTTTAAATCTTGGTTAAAGTTGTCAATTGTCATATCAGGCTTTGAATTTCCATGTGTTTATATACATTTTTTGAATGATTCCCTTGACTTTACATACATTTGGTATGTTTTTTTATACATTTTTTTATTTCTTAGTTATCAATTGAGTGATACATTTTCTATAGATTTTTTGTTTAATTATAATATATATTTCCATATGTTTATATTGTATATTGATTTAGTTCTTTGCTATTCAACTACTGTACAAGTAATTCACAATGTTTTTTCTTCCATTCTTGCAGCCATAGAGAATGTACTGAAGCGGATGGAATGTGGGGAATCCCCTCATGTTCAGGCTCTTGAGAGGAGGAGGGATGAGAGGAGAAGGAGACGGGAAGAAGCCGAGGAGGTAGACAGGTTACGACAACTTCAGGTGGAGGAGAATGAGAGGCAGAGACAAAGACTGGCTGAGATGGAGAGGGTAACTATATTTCTTGCTTTGTACAAGTGTGTCTCGTCTTCACAACTCGTGTCTCTCATTACAACTGCACTAGGGTAGCTTGGCAAACTAATGAAAAGATGCCCGGAATGCAGTATTAATAGTTTGTGACAACCGAGAAAGTAAGTAATATAATTTTAAATGTCTCAATTACATTTTTGGTGATATCAAGCCTTATGAAGGTAGAAGAGATAATAACTTGCACTATATGTCGTAATGATACACTTTTACCTTAATGGTATAGAGGTATGATTACGTTTTTTGTGTTACAGACTCATCTTTTAGTGCCACTTTATTTTGCTACAAAATACCTAAATGTGTAAATTTATTGATTCTCTCCCTCTCTGTCTCTCTCTCTCTCACTCTCTCTCTCTCTCACTCACTCTCTCTCTCTCACTCTCTCTCTCTCACTCCCTCTCTCTCTCACTCTCTCTCTCTGTCTCTTTTTTTTTCTGTCCTTATCTCTCACTATTTTTCCCCAACTTACAACCATCATTTTCAGTATTTTTTAGATGTTTAGATAGAATTTTCTTTTGTGCAGTACTGTATGGCACATTTCTTATCTTTTCATCAAAAAATTGTAACATATCTTTTTTTCCTAAATATTTAGTATTTTCAACTAATAACAAATTTCGACTACACTCACTTTCTGCTGGTAATGTGCGACCCACAACAGGGAACAGGTTGCACAAAATGGCTGTTTCACAGGAAAATAAACATTTCTTTTATATTCAAAAGGATTGATGTTGTGATATTCAGAGGCCGCAAAAGCATGTTTTCATGCTTCAAAACGGAGCCTGATGTCTGATTTAATATCATCACTATTTTTTGGACAACAGTTAAGAGACGAAGCAGCCAGTAAAGCCGAAGAGGAGTGCGCCCTGAGGATGGCAGAGGAAGAGGAGAATAGGAGGAGAGAGCTGGAGGAAAGAGCAAAGACACAAGCAGAGATTGATGCACTTAAAGCGGTGAGTTAAACTTGCTAAGGTTCCTTCTTCAAAAAGGCAACTGCTAAAGCAAGAATTTGTTTAGATAAAACCCAAGGCTATGCAGTATCCTACACACAAGTTCTTCTTAATAAAGCTTTATCAGCTACAGTTATAACATCTGAGACTGTTTTGGGTATATTTTACATTCCCAATATAGGTGTGTCAAAGGTTGACTTTGTTGATCCACTGTTTGTTCCATTACTCAAGCAACGCAGATAAAGAAAGAGACATGTATGCCAGATAGAACTCAAATACTCATGACTTCCTTTTTCTTTCCTGCTAGTTGTGTAAATTGTCACAGAATGATTCCCACTTTTATGAGAACATACTGTATGTTTCCATACAGATAATGCAGGGTGAGCCTAACTAAATATGGGAAATTATTTATTTTCTCCAAGCCTGTTCTATATTTGTAAATTCTGTATACAGGCTATGAAGTAATCCTTAGTTTTGCAAATTGACCAACAGGTTTGATGGTAGGTTAGTTCATAAAACCAGCAACAATTCAATCAATTGATTCCCGTTACTTGCTTTAAATATTTTGATGTCTTTTCCCTCTGTTTGTTATCCTTTAGGCTCATGATGAGGCCACAAGGAAAGCGGAAGAGGAGCTCGCTATGAGGATGGATGAGGCCGCAAGGAAAGCAGAAGAGGAGCTAGCTATGAGGATGGAGAGAGAACTGGATAGGATCAGGGAGATGGAGGATAGAGCAAGAACACAGGAAGAAATCGATCAGCTTACAATAGTAAGTTAGGGATTGGATTGCTGCTAAATAGGAGACTTGAATATGTTACATGATGTAGAAGTGTTGTAGTCGAGTGGTTTAAGCACTTGACTTGAAATTCGAAGGTCGTGGTTCGATCCCCTACAAGGCACTAATGTCCTTTGGCAGGACATTAACCTACATTTGCCACTCTCCACCCAGGTGTTAAATGGGTACCGGTAGGATGCGAAAGTTAATGTGGTTAGATGAGCAGGTGGCGTTTGTAAAATGGCGATTGGCCGGAATGCTCCCCAGGCAGTGGAGAATGTACATACATTGTGTGCGGGTAAGCCTGAATCCGATGACCGGGGTAATAATATGTACTGCGCCAAGAAACAAAGTATTAGGCACATTATAAATGTGAGCTATTATTATTATTATTATTACTAATTGTACTGAAAGTCAGATTAGAGATGCACCACATTGGGCATATTATCTGCCACATATGCTATAGGTGTAACTCTGTTTGAACACGATGAGGGCGTTAACTTTGTGTTAGCACAAATTTAATGCTCTTGTGCCTCTAAACAGTTTATATATTGATGGCGGGAAACAAGTTTTGATGTAATGAGATCATCTGTAAAATAGAAGTAATTGAAAATGGGGGGGGGGGGGGGGGGGTGTCTCATAATACTTAACTGATTGATTTTTGTGAGTACACCTAGAGAAGCTAGGAGCTTAAATTAATACAGGATAACCATACATATTTCTATGCATACATACATACCCATGGAATAAATGAGTTAAATTGATTGATTCAAATTTTCCAAGGCAAGGGATGAAGCAGCGCAGAAGGCCGAGGAGGAGTTGGCTCTAAGGATGGCGAAAGAAGAAGAAGAAAGGGAGAACAGGAGACGAGAGGAAGAACATAGAGCAAAGACACAAGCAGAAATTGATGCACTTAAAGCGGTGAGTGAACTTGCTAATGTTCCTTCTTCACAAAAGGCAACTGCCAAAGCAAAATTTGGCTAAGGGAGATAGAGGATAGGGCAAGAACACAGGAGGAAATCGATCAACTTACAATAGTAAGTAAGGAATTTGATTGCAGCTTAATAGGAGACTTCAATATTTGACATGATGTAATTTTGACTACTGATAGTCATATAAGAGATGCACCAAATTGGACATATCATCTGCCATATATGCTATAGGTGTAACTCAATTTGAACACAATAAGGGCGTTAACTCTGTGTTAACACAGAGTTAACGCCCTTCTGCCTCTAAACAGTTCATATATTTGGGGCGGGAAACTAATCATAATACTAAATTGCTTGATTTTTGTGAGTCCATCCACCTACCTGTAGAGGTGTCGTGGTCAAGTGGATATGTCACCAAACTGTGGATCACAAGGTCCGTGGTTCGAGTCCCGCCGCGGCACTAATGTCCTTTGGCAAGACATTAATCTACATTTGCCACACTTGACCCAGGTGAGGTAAATGGATACCTGGCAGGAATTAACTTCTTGAAATGCTAGAGCGCCGCAATGGCAACTATGCTAAAGCCGGGGTAATTATTTCCTAAAAGCTCTTTGACAGCGCATAGAGACGTTATAATGTGATATGCGCTATACAAGAACCGAATATTATTATTATTATTACCTGAAGATGGAGGCTTTACAGGATGACCCTGCACATTTTTATGTATACAAATATATTCTTGTGAATTTATGGAATAAATGAGCTGAATTGATTGATTCAAATTTTCCAAGGCAAGGGATGAAGCAGCGCGGAAGGCGGAGGAGGAGTTGGCTCTAAGGATGGCGAAAGAAGAAGAAGAAAGGGAGAACAGAAAACGAGAGGAAGAGCATAGAGAAAAGACCCAGCAGGAGATCGATGCTCTTAGAGCGGTAAGCTCACAAGCCATTTTTTACAAACGGTATGTTTAGAAGCCTGAAAGTAATATAAAGAGGCTTTATAGGTTACTGTCATATTAAAGGCATCGTTTAACGATATTAAATCTGAGATGCATGGCCCTACGTGTTATCAGTGTCTGTGATATGGGGTAATATTGTACCCCTAAACAAATTGCGCTTTAAAATGATCAAGAGTTGCCTCAACAAAAAAAAAATTCTTGAGGTGCCAGTTTCACCATACTTGTTTTCCCCAATAGACTGTAGTGTTATGAAAACCGTTAGGAAATCACAAAATTTGGTTTAGATTTCCATTCATAAATATCTTGATAATCAGACAGGCGATCGGCTTCTAAAAGTCATGGGGTTCCTGACTGACCTAAAGGTTTATAATTATGAGCTAAATCCAGGATTTTGTTTCAGAATCTGAGACAAAGTTACCCAATACCTAAGATATCCGCTAACTTCATGGTGCCTAAATGGTCTTTATGGGAGACACTATTTCACTTCACTTGCTTTCTTTGCCTTTCTGCATGGTCTCTTGTTTGTTGTATGTTGAATTTTGTCCAGACAAAAGGCACCAATTGACCAAAGGGTCGCTTTGTGCAACACAATGGCATTGCAAAATAAATCACCCATTTCCAGTCTTGATTATATAGATTACAACCAATGTAGTGCTGGTATAGATTAAATTTTGAACTGGAAAGAATTACAAATCTTGAAGCCTTTGGTATACCGGTATCTATTATATGATAAACACCTAAGGAGATTATTTGTGTGGCATAGACCGAATTAATTCATGAAATACAGCTCCGGTTTACTATATCTGGTGCTGAGCAGCATTTTATGCATATTATGTATACTGTCAACACACTCAGCTTCCCTGTTTGATGGCATCCTAGTAAGTGTGTATGCAATAAACTTCAGTTATTAAATCAAATGATAGAAAAGAGTTGTCACCCAGCTGATTTAAAGGATGAAAAACCATATAAAATTTATCACCAGATAAGAATGTTATCTGTTTCATATTACATTTACTTGATTGTAACTTGAATGAGGGAACAAAATAACAATTTATACGTATACAAAATAAATCTCTTAGAATAATGTGCATTGAAGGGAGGAAATGGCTAAAGAAAGAGGGATAACTAAGATTTCACTACATTTCATGTCACTGTTTACAAATTATAAGATTATCCCCCAATTTATACGATAGGATAATGATAATTGTTATTAAAATGGAAACCACATCAGCATCAATGCTGTTCTTTCTGAGGGCCCTGCGATTTAATCTTACCACAGCAATTGCCAGGTTCCCAATCTCAACTGAGTGGCAAATGTGTGTTAATGTCATGCCAAAAAACGTTAGGAAAGGACGGATTAGGAAAGTATATCCGTCGATATTTGTATGGTTTACCTGCAGGCTCGTGAAGAAGCGGAGAGAAGAGCAGAAGGAGGGGCAAGGAAGCTGGTAGAGAGACAGAGAGAAGAAGAGGAGAGGAGGAAATTGGAGGAGGAAGAGAGGGAAAGACAAGCCAGAGAATTAGAGGAACTGAAGAAGGTAGGAATGAGAATGATATCACTTAGATTGATGTATCTTGCTTATATGTGTTATTTCTGACTTTATTATTGTATCTATTGGTAATCAATCATGATAGGGAATTTAGAATCTGACCTTAATTAACCTTCATGCTGCCTCCTGAGTGATGTTTCACAGAGATAAAAACATTACACCATTTCTTAGTTATCTTACCTTATGGCTTGTCTCGATACAAACAATGTTCCATGATATCAAAGTTTACAACTCAACTTGTTTTGAATTTCAAGAAGAAAAATAAGCCTCTCCTAGTTTTAGGATTAGGATATCACTGTATATTGCAGTCACTTTTTATTCTATGTATATGACTTTTTATTATTGTCTGTGTAATATTGCACTGATACTATCCTTTATATTTACATGTAGGTAGATAAAGCAGCTATGCCATTGACATATTTTTCCATGATGCCTCAGTACTTATTACTTTGTCTCAATAACCCTTCCCCTTTTATTGTTACAGGCTTACGAGGACGCAACAAAGAGAGCTGAGATTGAGGAACGATTGAAGGAGGAAGACAGGAAGAGGCTAGCAGAGCTGGAGGAATCGCTACAGCAACTAGAACTGGCACTTGAGGAGGAGAGGCAAGCCAAGAGGGATGAAGAGATTGTGCGTGCTCTGCAATCCAGGTAAGATTAGGATTGTGATGATAAGGATGATGATGATGATGATGATGATGATGATGATGGTGATGATGATGGTGAGTATTATGATGATGGTGAGAATGATGATGATGATTATGATGATGATTGTGATGATGATGATTGTGATGATGATTGTGATGATAATGATGATGATGATGATGATGATAATGATTATGATGACGATGATGATGACGATGATGACGTTAACGATGATGATCATGATCATGATGATGATCATGATAATGATAATGATGATGACTTTGATAGTGGATGGTAATGATGATGATGGTGATAATCATGATGATGATGATGATGAAGATAATATATTTCTCAATGTATTCACTTCCAAAGAGCTTTGGAACATTACTCTGCCTCTAGCCAAGATGCCTTGACCAGGTGCTGAAGCACTTCAGGCATTTATTTCCTATTTGATCTACCCATCCTAGCAAATTTACATTGATGCATTGATGACCGTTATGATAATGATATTTTTAATTATTATAGCTGAATGTCTTTGCACATTGATGAAGGGGGTTTGGAATTTTACTTACCATGCTTTTTTTGCTCTCTTATATTTTTCTTTCCAGAATCCTTTGCGAGGAGACTGAAAAGAGGGAGCAGCTTGAGAAACTAAAGGAGGAGCAGGACGCCCTCCTGAGGCAGGAGCAGGAGAAGAGGGAGCACCTTGAGCAGCGTAGCGAGGAGCTCGTCCAGCAGAGGCTGGAGCAGGCCAGGCAGCTGGAGGTGGAGAGGGAGAGACTCAGGGAGCTGGAGGAGGAGCGCAAGGCTGCTGATGAGAAACTCAAGGTGAGATGCTTGATCCAGCAAAGGCTTCATTGTGTGAATAAGGGGCTATGTATTTAGAGAAAAAATGGACTAGGGAATCAAGTTATGAAGAGGGGCTGCTGAGGAGAGCAAAGACTGATCAGGAAGGAGGGAGGAAGAGTAATAGAATCAGATAAAATGTAGAAGATTAGTGAGAGAGGGAGAGAGAGGAATGAGCGGCAAGAAGGGGGATGATCTGAGGGAAGGATGGAAGAGTTGGATGGGAGGGAGGGAGGGGACTCTGGAAGCCTTCAGTTGAGCACAGAGATTCCATTTGAACTTCATTTGACATCCCAATATTTATGAAGTTACTATCTTATTGCTAATTTTTCTACTGCTCTCTTTATTATTGTATTTCATTGAGTGTTTAGACAGCTTAACTGTCTATTTCTTATTCTCATTAAAAATATGTGCCATTGGTTGTTTATATTTGAAGGAAGAACCTAAAAGAGACAGGATACAGGAAGAGGGACAGATTTTAAAGTGAGGAAAAGGAGATTACAGACAAATGCTTTGGAAAAGAAAATTTTGAAAGTGAAGAAGAATCCTACAGACATACATTTTATCCAATATTGTTGTTTATTCCCTCGAAAATTAGGCTGCCATGGAAAAGCTAACCCATGCCGAGGAAGCCAAGAAACTGCAGGAGAGAAAGAGGCGAGAGCTGGAGAAACCAGTGGGCCTGGCTCGGCTGATTCAACCCCGAGCCAACCCCCTTCTTACCCACCGGGGTGTTGGAGCTTTCACCGCGGCTCAGTTTGAGATAGAGAAAGAAAAGAGACAGCTCACCAAAGCGGTAAGTACATGCAGGACATTTAGGAGCCACGAAACACAATCCATTTGTTTCAAACATTAAGATATCAGCAAAACTTCCACTGAAATGCAATAATTTGCTTAGAAAGTGAAGGTTGTTGGCAACATTTGCCCTAACCCCTTGTAATATAATTGTATATGTAGTCAGAAGGACAAAAATCCTTACATGACCCAGATTATAATTTCCACCCTTTCAAAATCAATAAAAATATATGGTACTTTTTAAAATTATAAACCTTATTTATTTTCAGAATATTTGTAAGCCCTTTGGCTACTGAGAGATTTTCTTATGGTGTCATAATAACAATATTCTGGGTTTATAAAGCACTTTATAACTGATGGTATCTCTAAAGCTTTACAGATGTATTATATGAATTCTTTTTTAGCATAAATTTGGGTCACTCTTAAATGGAGCCAAAATTTGTTTTACAGAGAAATATTATTGTTTTTAACTTTTGCAAACAGGACGAGGCAAGTACTACAGTGCCAAATGGAGAAGAATCATTGGGTAACCACCACAGCTCTGAGGTCAACGGGATCACCGAAAATGGAGTAGAAGGTGAAAGGTGAAAGGTCATATTAATTGCTATATGTACATATAAGTTGAAGAAATGGGCAGTGTTAATGAAACCGTCAGAGCGACAAATTCACCAATATCCAATTGAAATTATTGTTAATTACAATATGGGTGGTTTTGTGAAAAACTGCCCTGTTTAACATTCAGGTGTCAATACAATTATTGCCAAAGTATTGATATTGTTTCTACTATCATTAATATGATTTGAGTTTAGTATAAAAAGCATTTTCTATGAACTCCAGTCCAAATTATTTTGGGGTTAGTATATTCAATGAGTTCTAAAAAGCTGAAGCTTCACTTGCTTCTTTAGAAAGATCCATGCATTTTGGAAATTAAAACCATATGATAAAGTGCTGATGTTCAAAAGTTAATGAAACACAAATCAAATTTAGAAACTTGCCAACTCGTCAAATAACATCTTAAATATGATAAACTTGATAACATATTCTTTATAAAAAATTTGCTGTGCTTTATAGGATTTATCCAATTGAATGACACATAAAAGTTCTAACATAAAATAATTGTCTATTTTTCACTTAACAGTAGTCTGTATATTTATATTAAATGCCTTCAATAATGCAATTGGATGAACTATTCAAATTATGTTCAAATGCCTGCTTAAAATGTATAGTGAATGAATGTTTATTTCCAAACATACAATCCTGCATAGAATAACCCAAAGTTTATACACCAATGAATATGCACTATCTGATTTTGTACTTCTACTCAACATAATACATTTAAAAGGTAATATATATTTTTTTTATTGTAAAAAGTGAAGTTAAAAAAACAATTTCATATCATGTGTATAATCCTGATTTTTGATATTTATACTATAATATGTAAATCATTCATCATTGAAAGTATATTATTTGTGTGATTGTTTCACAAATGACTTTTTACTGCAACTAATTGACTCTGAATTGAATTCAAAGTGGAGGAAACAGCCTTCTTGTATTCGTTTGCACACTCATCTTATAGATGCATTTTTTTTCCAGTATATATATTAGTGCTCACAATTCTCGCTACCCCAAATAGCGATTCTGCCGAGATCCGGGGAAAATCCTGAAAACGCGCATTGCATTATGGGATAGCTTTTCGACATTACAGCTTCCTGTGCAGGCGTTCGTGATCACAACCCTCTCTTTCACGGTAGAGTTTAACGGCCTTTTGTGCTAAAGTCACTAATTCTGCCCGAAGCTTTCCATTGCATATTATAATCTGTACAAATTACATGATTGGCATCGATTTTAGCGTGCGTGAAAACTCTGCACAGCGAACACAGGCGCTAGCGCCAGCGGGATGGGACTCTATACCGGAAGTTGTAGTGACGACCCGAGAGAGTGAAAGTTACCTCGTCTCGCGAATTTCGAGATTTTCGTACCTATTTAGGGTAGCGAGAATTGTACAGTCATCATATGCCCTTACTGCCCGTTATGTGGGCTTTCAAGTTTGTCAATTTCAGCACTTAATTGGGGGATTTAAAAAGAAAATTGCAGTTATATTACCTCACTTTGAGGAGTATAATTATAGTTTGACTAAATGTTTGCTGTGCCTGAAATTTGTACAAGTTTTGGACTTTAAGAAATCTTGAAGGATGGTTTCTTATTAACTGCTTGCACCTATATGATCTAGGCATTTTGTTAATAAAAGAAATGTTATAGCTATAAACAGGAGAAAAGTTGACTAATGTTAGACATGTCCACTCAGAAATGTTATTGTAAAAATATAAATTACACATATTATATTTGTGTGTTTGTTTGCTTGTATATTGAGGTTTTTTTTTTTAACTGAAGAGATATTATTTGAAGTTTAATTGAGAAAGAGAGTATTTTTTTTTAGTCAAAAGATGAAATATTTATATTTTTGGATATAAATGTGTGTTTTCTACTTACTAGTACTGTTATAAAACAAAATTATTGCTCATAGGAGCTTCAGGAAAATTCATTGCGATTGGAATGCTGGCTGCATTTGAGGTTGTTGTTATTTGATAGGATTATGTTTTTGTTACTCTTATATGTCTGAAATAATTTTTTAAAATCTTTTAACTCTTGTATATAAAAAGAGGGAATAACATTCCAGGTACAATGTATGTAGTACTATATATTCATCAAAGGTATCCATGATTAAAAGAGTTTGTTTATAACTGAACCAGACTAGAAATAACAGTATTAATAAAAGAATAGATTCTATTCAATACCATCATTCAATTTTGTTCTTCAATTTAGTAAAACAATTATTTCATGACTTGTTAAGGAGGAGTGCCTTAAATGCTAGTGTGTTGAACACAGAGTGGTTTACTTTACAGTTTTATGTCAAGGAATATATGAAGTGGAAATGAATCCTAATGATAAAAAACCCTCATAGTTATAGAGTTTTACAAATGTGTGTACATTAGGCTAGATCACATTGATAATTCAGATTTTTAAAATAATTTTTAGACTGTTTGCTTTTTCAGGTGTACTAAACATCAAACTGGACAACACCAACTCAACAAGTGTATTGTTATTGTGTTTAATATCATGTTAATTAGAGTAAAAAATATATGAAGATATTACAAGTGCTAAAACCACAGCATAAGGCCTAAAAAAAAAATGTTGTATTGCCCTTTGCGACCGACCCACAAATCTGAAATCTACTGTCGGTATTTAATTTTTTTGTTTTTTGTTTTACCTTTTTTTTGAGAAAAATTATTTTAAAGCATTCATAAATTTACCGGTTAAATATCAGCCCAAAGAGGAAGTTTAAGAAAGGAAAAAACAGGGCAATACAACATCTTATTTTTTAAGGCCTAAGGTCAAGTCTATTTCACTCTCAAGAGTATATCATTGCCAAAATCATAGGGCTTTGAGGTTTATTTAAAGTTGTTTGTTCTTTGTAAAAGCACCTAGTATTGGATTAAATGATCAAAAGAAAAAGATATTACACGGGAAAACATTAACAAAATAAGACACAGTCTAATTAGTTTTTGAGAGTTTATCTTTGCAAAAAATGAACAATTTCGAGAAGTATTGGAAACGTTACGTTCTCTGCCCAAAGAGCATATTTAATTGGCACTATGCAGCGATAGCCACAAGGAGTATAAAAAGCGTTGAGATTGGTATTACTTAATTCCTCTGGATTTCTTGGTATCGATATGTGTCACGCAAAAACGACAATTAATCTTACTGGTTTTAGGTCTCGGCTCAAAGAGGCTTTATTCATGGTGTAACTGAAATACAAACACCAAAGGAAAAACCCACCCTATTCAGGGTAACATCATTCTTAATTCTCATGTGACAATTAGCCCCCCATTTTAAGAACAATTTACTAAAGTAAAATTTCTACACAAATCATAGAATTATATTGGCAATTACATATCTCATGGAATTTTTTAAAGCAAACTGTTTCAATGTTTACTGAACATCTCATTCCAAATGTACTTACTATAGCATGTTTACAATAAATATTCTACACAAAACCTAGAATTATTGGCAAATACATATCTCATGAAAATTTGAAAATCAAACTTTTTCAATGTTTACTGCACATAAATCATTACATTGTCATTAAAGCTTTCCAATAAGTATGATCAGTTTCTTTCTGTGATCCAATGTATCAATCCAAGTTGTGAGTTTTTAGTAAACACGTATGCTGTAAACATAGTCTCTGTAGTAACAAGGAGTATTCTTCGCAATGGGACATCATCTCGGTCATTGTTTGTCGTCTGAGTCCAAACTTTGTGATCCCTGAAGACTTTTAAAGATGACCACCAACAGAAGTCCAAAGCTAATATAATGTCCACAATGATATAGCTCCAGCACTAAAATTCATAACGAGTATCATACATAGACATCGTTCAAAATATACATTGGCATTGTTTAAAATGCAGTAAGTAACATTCCTGCATTTGCATAAACTAAAATACATGTAATACTGCTGTAATATTTTCTTCTTAATATCAACCTTCAGTAATGCATTTCATGCATCTCTACAAAACATATGCTCAGGCTCATTTGTATGCACTATCATATACAGTTTGATGGGTACACATTTATAGCTTGCAAAATCAATATAAAACAAATGCTGCCATTTAAACAGACAAGATTTTATGGTACCAAATCGTTTGTTACATTTCTTTCCAAGCTCCCTATACATGAACTATGCTCGAAAAATTACGAGAAAATAAACTTGCAAAATCAATATAAAACAAATGCTGCCATTTAAACAGACAAGATTTTATGGTACCAAATCGTTTGTTACATTTCTTTCCAAGCTCCCTATACATGAACTATGCTCGAAAAATTACGAGAAAATAAACAGATGTCTACAAAGCTCTTGCTATCTCGTGCTATATTCGTACCAACATCATAGATATGGCTTCTCCCAACATTACATAATTTTAAATGCAATGTGTATCCAACAAAATGACATTTATAAACTGTGTTAACCCATGATACCTAATACACATATTCAATCATCTACAATGATACGCAGACCAAAATAAAAACATGTGTAGTGCCTTTTACACTCTCCTCATACCATTTGCTGCAACACTATCCTGACCCTTTACATCCTAAACCTGTACTCATCTCATGATTCTTAGTCAGATGCCTGAACAATTGGCACTTTGCGGCTGATGTCTTCTATGGTACATCAGAAAAGACCTCATGATACTCACGCAATGACTGAGATATCCCTTTCCTACGTCTCTCTTCCACGGACTCATTCACCCTGACATGCCCTATGAATTCCTTCTCATGTATGGGTGGCATCACTGTCACGTCAGCGCCATCAACATCACTAATCTGAACCTCAACATCTTCCGCTGAATCCTCACAAACCTCGCTACTCTCTTTGCTTATATAACAACAGCCAGCCATTGGCAAGTTAACCTCCTCTCTACCTACTTTGTTCCACAATGAACTCAAAGATGGATCTTCCTTCTGTTCATGAACAGAACCTGCAGGCTCTATGCAGGAAACGGGACTTCCAATTTTCAAACCCTTGAGCGGTTTGACCTTGACCTCCTGAGATCGAGTTTCAACTGCCATCCCCCTTGGAATATCCTCTTTCACACCAGAGATATTTGCAACCTGCTCAACTCGCTCAACTTCATCAACCACCTGCACTTCAATAGTGTCCTTGACATCACCAATGATATTCGCACCATCACTATTCACCTGGTCTGCATCGTCACTTACTATGTTACCTCCTTTAGGTACCCAGTTCAAATCTGGATCGCGGGGTTCACGTGCACCAGTTATATCCCCAATAACAACATCAAATAGTAAATGAGGCATACACAAAGCCTCTATCTCACCCACATAGTATGGAGAATCAACTGTCAGCCTCGCAACTGAGAACTCCCTTACTGTACCATCAATGAGCAAAACTAACTGCTTGTACCCTGTCAGCTGATCATCATTGACTAGTTCCGATTTAACTACACAAGTAGTGCACCCGCAATCTCTCAAAACTGACACTGCTTTGTTCCCTTTTTCCAGCCTACCTGAAACTACAGGCATATGCTTCGTCATAGCCCCTACCAGATCATAAGCCATGCCTAACTTATTCACAATGCTTTGTCTTGCCTGCTCTAATGAATTCAATCCATTTGCTTCTACTGGTAGTAAACAGATACTAGCAAGTCCGAGATGCACTGTATTAGCATTTGGTGAACTATCCACAGACTTCAATGAACCGATACTATATCCTGTATCCTCAACACCATTCGCGACTAACTGAGAACTGTCATTACCCTCTACTCGTTGGGTGGGGAAATCTGTCCCATCCAAAGTCATCATTCCTTGCGCTGAATGTATCTGCTTGCGCAATGGACATTCGTTCTTAAGGTGCCCCTGGCTACCACACATATAACAACCCCTAGCAGAACGATTGCCTGCATCGTGTGCTCTTGCACCCTTACTTCTTGGTGTACGGGAGTCAAAACCCTTAGTGTTAACGTTACCCTTAGGGACACTTGGCTGAGCGGGACTATCACCACCTTGTGTACTTGTAACAGTCGGTTTGAATCCACCTGGATTGCGGGGTGTACCGAATGTATGTAATCCATGGGCCCCTACATAAACCATAGCCCTTTCAACAACCTTATCAATGCTACTATCTTGCCCCTCTCTAACAAACACTTCAACTTCCCTTGGGCAACAATACACAAACTGTTCTCTTAGAATTAAATCAAATAGGGAGTCATAATTCTCTTCAATATCTGATAACTCAATCCAATTCTGCAAGTACCCCTTCAATCGTACACTGAATTGCCTAGGCTGTTCATGCTTTTCTGGCTTCGCCGTACGAAATTTTCTCCTATAACCATCGGCGGTCAAATGATAGAACTCCATCAACTCTCGCTTTACTGCCTCGTAATCATTGCGAGTTTCCCTTGACATTCTATTCACTACCTCCAAAGCCTGCCCTGTCAATTTAGAAATAAGGTGTAAGGCTCTTACACTGTCAGGTACCTTTTGACTAGCCATGACTAATTCGAATTTGGTAATGTATGCATCAAATTTATCACATGTGTCATCAAATTTACCAATTTTCAACCTCAAACCACCCGTATCTACACCGGCATTCTTTCTCTCCTCGACCCGAAGCTCAGCTAGCTTTACTTCTTTTTCGCGCTCTTCGCGATCACATTCTAGCTCTTTTACTCTTAACACCTCGGCGCAGCGCTCGGAAACGAACTTGCTAAGCTCACTGCCCGCAAGGCTCATCATCTCTCGACCTAGGGTTGAGAACTCTTTTATCTGATCTATACTGGCCATTATGAAATTGTATTCGAAATCACAACTGGGTATCAACAGGTACGGAATAATCCCCGTAGAATCTATTCAAGAAAACACTGACAACCACCAAGACTCTTGTTGTAGAGGTCTAGCTTAATTCCCAAGACAAGAACCCGTGAAAACCTATCCACCATTTGTCTTAATTAACATAGACATGCAATATCAAGACCCGTCTCAAAGTCAAAGTATGACAAAAAGTATCCCTGTGCATCCAACCTAGATTAACTCATGCTCACACACAGCTAAATCCAACACCATGTCCAATTCAGGCCATTGAAACCCATCACAGCCCTCGCATACAAACCTGTACACACCGCTGCAATACACAATGCCTACGGACACTCATGCACATAACACGCATACCTGAAATCTGAATAGCAATCTACACACAATACCGTATACCGACGCAAATCACCCACCGCAAATACTGTACGTCTATTGACGATACACGCACTGCTGAAACCGTGGCGAGAGACCTACCACACCGAACCGCAAAATCACTCTTTTTGCAAACATCCGTCTCTCTTTAAAACAAAAACCTACACCTACAGTGTAACGGATATTTAACCAACAAAATGGGATATAACATACGAGACCTAAAACTTTGGTCCTGGCAGGGTCGCCATAAATTGTCACGCAAAAACGACAATTAATCTTACTGGTTTTAGGTCTCGGCTCAAAGAGGCTTTATTCATGGTGTAACTGAAATACAAACACCAAAGGAAAAACCCACCCTATTCAGGGTAACATCATTCTTAATTCTCATGTGACAATATGGATATCTGTATACTTTGCTTAGCACCATGATATATATATATATATATATATATATATATAGATTGATCATTGTAATTTATTTCACCATTCAAATGATATATACTTGTGTATATTGTTAAACGAATTATTTCATTCATTATTGATGGCCCGTACCTATCGGAAAAGAAATGTTCCTCTCTACTCTAATTATTAAAAAGATGATTTATTTTGTTTGGGATAGGAATTTGCCATTATATTAAAGGATTTAAAAAGATTTAAATTTTTACTTGCTGTATATGATAATTATGTATAAATATATATATATACCATTACTGCAGTAGTATGTTGCTGTTGATAGCAATTTGTACGTACATGAGGAAATTTGCTTGAATGTTAAATTTTATTGTACTTAATGTGAAAAATATAGTACTTGAAAATTATGAATTACATGACATAGAACTAAACTCCTTCTTGCAAGTTCAGTAAAGATTTATTTTGACCTATGTATTACTCAAATCAGTATCACAATAGTAGTCTTCATTTAATTGTAATGTTCCAACTTATTCACTTCATGAAACAAAGTATTGACTGATATGCCAGCATTTTTCTATTATTATTCTACTTGTTTTGAATATCATTCCTAGAATTCTCTTTATGAAATATTGAATATCTACGAATAAAATATGATCTTTAAAGAAATAAAAGATGCAATATTTTGTGTGTGTGTGTGAGCGTAAGAAAAAAAATGCATATATGCTTTTGATTATCATTGGTCTGTAAATAATGTTACAGCAAGAGGTGTAATAAACGTGTAGGGGGGGGGGGGGAAGAGAATGGAGAGAGAGAGAGAGAGAGAGAGAAAGAGGGGGTATGAAAAGAGAGAGAGAAGGAGAGAAAATAATGCGGAGAGTGGTCTAGATATAATTACTACTATGAAACCCATGTCTCAGATACTGGTAGTTGGAATCCCTTCAAATCTACCCCCCACCCCCCCCCCCCCCCCGAAAAAAAAGAAGCTCGGGGGTTTAGGCATTTTATAACGGTCAGATAGGCATTCAGGACACTAATTTGCGTGGGGTCGAGGTGGCAGAGCCACTGGAAGTTCAGAGGGTTTAGGAAATTTAATTACGGTCAGATGAGCATATTTTGACACCTTATTTGTGACACTGGTAGGTCACTAATTTGCGTGGGTTCGAGGGGGCGGAGCCCCCATAAGCTCAGGAGTTTTAGGCATTAAATTACCGTCAAATGAGCATATGATCCACGGGCCCGCCTTACGGCCCTAGTTGGAATCCAGGGGTTTTAGGCGTTTAATCACGGTCAGATGAGCTTATCTTGATACCTCATTATTTTGACACCGACAGGTCACTATTTTTTCTTTCTTTCTCTCTTTCTTTCGGCGGGAGCGGGGGGGGGGGGGGGGGGGGGTAGAGCATCCGCCTTTTCCTTTTTTCTTTTTTTTTCCCCTTATCTTTTCTTTCCTTCTCTCTTAGTTTTTTGATGTGGGGGGGGGGGGACGCAACATCCTTGAGGGCAATTCCTTTCGCCCCCCTCCCCTCCTTTTCTTTTCTTTTTCCTCTTCTTTCTCTCCCTTTCTCTCCTAGTAAAAGTGTGGGTTTTTTAGTAGGCCTGTCGGCAATGGACTCCGACCGCACCTTGGACACCCCGGCCACCCCCTCATTTCTCCCTCACTCTCTCTCTCCCTCTCTCATCAGAACTATTCCTTTTCTCCTTTTTTTCACGAAATAATGGGGTGGGTGCGTTTACTTGGCGCCCTGGATATCCGTCTTAAATCACTCTGCCCCCATTGTGTGCTCCTTTCAAAGAGCACAACAAGCTCTCAGACTGATCATTCCATCTGATTTAGAAATGGCAAAACACGTCCTTAATACTGGACACAACATTCTATGGGTGATGCCCAAACTATTGAGTTATCCATCTAGCTTTAAAAAAGAAAAGAAAAAAAGAAGGATTAATCCTTCACTGAATAGGGACTCTTACTATTCATTGTTACCAAATATCTTCGCCCCAGTGATCTCGAGGCAACAGACAGCAAGAAATTGGGTAAATCATTTTTTAAAAAGTCCACAGGACTGGTTGTTAGAAGCATAAAACTTATTCTCTTTATTTACCATCGTACACTTAACAATCATTGCTTCCAAGTTCGTTTATAATTTCTTGTAACTAAATAATTTTGCATTACTAGACTAAAAAAAAATGTCAAAGATAATTCAATGCTAATTTTCTGTTATATCATTCAATTTATTATTGTGATTATCTTGTCCTTGTTTTATGTGGAAATGAAATAAATTCGCTCTGCACAGAGCTACCTTTACTACTACTATGTACTACTCGAATCAATGGAATTTCGGTTAGGAGCGCCCCTATACGATGTGTCTCAGTTTAGTGTCCTTTGGCAAGACATGTACATTTGCCACTCTCGAGCCACCCAGGTGTTAAATGGGAACCCGGTAGGACCCTATGAAGTATGCTTAGCAATTTGAGCCTGGTAGCTCTTGCTGGAATGCTCCCCAGGGAGTGGAGAAAGTGCATATATTGTGTGCGGGCAAGCCAGAATCCGATGAACGGGGAAATAACATATCTGTAAAACGCTTAGAAACTCGTGCATTGCCAACGTAATGAGCGCTATTTAAGCAGAATTATTATCATTATTATTATTAGTATTATCATTATTATTATTATGTAACTATTATTATTTATCATTATCATCCTGATCATCAACATTATTTATTAACATTATTTGTCACATAATTCCTCTGGATTTTTTGGTATCGATATGGATATCTGTATACTTTGCTTGCTGATTTTTTTTTTGTTCTTCATAAATTTAACGGTATATGAAAAAAAAAAACTTGGAATAACATTTGATATCAAAGGGTATTATCTATTTTCTATACAAATAGAATGGGACTATACACAGAAGAGGGAGTACACACAGAAATGGGACTACACGTAGAAAAGGGACCAAACACAGATCTAGAAATGGGACTACACACTATACACACAGAAATGAGACTTCACATGAGTATAATGAATGTCAGTTCCAAATCTTTCAGCATTTTTCTCACATTACCAATATGAGGGAAATACAATTTCTACTATAATGGTATCCATCCACATACAGTCATGTGCGTAATGATATTATCTTCTTCCTCTTCTTTTAGCAGAACTCAACTTTCTCTTTTTCTTTAACTCAAAGTCAAAGAAGAAATCTCAGGGGGATTTCTAATGCATTGTTCTATTGTTTTACCCATTACCAGGGCTGTCAACCCTCCCGCAGTTTGGGAGAGTCTCACGCCACCACGCTCATTCTCCCGCCGTCTCACCAGGCTGGGAGGGGGGGGGGGGGGGGGAGGGGAGGTGAGCACTTTAAATCATTTTTTTTACTCAACCCCCCCCCCCCCCCTTCCCAGCCTGGTGGGACGTACGGCGGGAGAATGAGCGTGGTTGCGTGAGACTCCCCCCAAAATTGCATACGATCTCCCTCGATGCATTTCCCCAAAGTTGACAGACCTGCATTACTTCTAATGATCATGTATGGAATTATATTTTTTCACACATTTCGATAGGCGATGCACTAGCTACTGAAATGTCTTTGTATTGTTTCTTGTAAGTCTTTGCAGTTGTGTTGTTAATATTAGATGTTCATATTTAATAGTCGACGCTTCTGTTACTAGCTCGCCCCCAAAAACTCACCCTCCCTTTTCCTTTCATCTGCAGTTTTATCATCTATCTTTTTTCTTCTCTCTCTCTCTGTATTTGTACCCTCTTATCCGCAATAGTACCATCAATCTTTGACCCTAGTTACCCCCCCCCCCTCCCCTTTCTCTCTGCATCACTCACTCAAATTTCCCTCTTTAATCTCTCGTCTCATAATCATGATTTGTCGTGCATATTATGCTCGTGAATGATCCGCCTCAAATGCAGTCACGAATATCGTTTTGCTTATAACAGAACAAATAAATTTAATTTACTCAAAACAATAGACAATAATATAAGCAAATTTATAATAATAATAATTATTTAATAAATTCAAGGAAGACTATTGCTGTTGAAAACCAAACTAAGAGTGAGGAATTCTTTATAATCGTTAAAACTGTTTGATGAAGCAATTGGAAAATGTGATAGATTTTATTATAAACCGTAAGAAAGTGAATAAATAATAATAAAAACGCAAACCTGACGCCAGATTATTTGTTGGCTTTAGCTCGAGCTTGACTACACAGATATCCATTCATGTTGTATAAGCCTATTACATAAGCATACCCCCGAAGCACCATCATGCTTTGGCATGACCATCAGTGTTTTGAAACATGTTTAGCCGACTCTATAGCATAACAAATCAATTAAATAAATAATACCAAACGCCAGTCTATACAGTAAGAGGAATATTCTTTCCAATCACTATAATGGGGGCACACCCAGGTATCAAAGTCCAGTATTTATGTTGGTTTTCGTGAGACGATGACCTACAGTGTGTATGTCTTTTGGTATTATGAAACTTTCTTCTATCTATTTGTATACTTTACAAGTAGGCCTACTCCATCCGGAAATAAGAAAATAATAATGCGGAGCCACGAATGTTATACAGTGCTATCTGATTGATCCTCCGTGTTACGGATATGACACATATTTTTATGCAAAATATTATCCCTTAGATACATTTACTTTGTTATATTTACTGCAGGTTTTTTTCCGAGGAGGGGGAGGGGGGGGGGGGGGGTCAATTATGTCGCCTTTTCTGGATATGGTAATTTTAGCTCATTATATTCCATCATTATTTTGGTGATATGTGGGTTACAATGCGGAAGGCAATATAATCATCGCCTCGTCTTCTCATGAAGTGTACTTATTATTGAATGATAGAACTAGAAAGGTCATATCATCTAATCAATGATCGCTCTAGTCTTTCCGAATTGTTGACCAGACTGTGAAGCTCCTTTGTTTGAGACAGCCTGTAGCCCTACCACACCTTCACCAGCGCTTAGCTGCCCCTCCATGAATTACTCTCGTGGTTTTGATTCCGCTTCCCTTGGACCATACGTAGGCAGGTCGTTTCCTAGTTTATCTGTGTTGCATCGCTTGCCAAGCACGACAATCCCTGCGATAACCTATTGGTGACAAACAGAGAACGTGTTTAAGAAAAAGAGGACACTTGAAAGGAGATGCAAAGATGGTAGGCTCAATCCTCTGCACATCACTTCATACCTCAGTAACACGTATCCCTTGCAAACCGATTCCACATCGACTCCAAACCGACCGACCGGGGTAAAGGGTACTTTTCACGGGTTCTAGGACAATTACCCCCTGGGCAATCACCCCCCGGAAAATTACCCCCCGGAGAATTACCCCCCGAGGACAATAACCCCCTAAGGACAATTACCCCCCGGAAAATTACCCCCCGGAGAATTACCCCCCGAGGACAATTACCCCCCAAGGACAATTACCCCCCGGAAAACTACCCCCCGGAAAATTACCCCCTGAGGACAACTACCCCCCGAGGACAATTACCCCCCGAGGACAATAACCCCCTAAGGACAATTACCCCCCGGAAAATTACCCCCCGGAGAATTACCCCCCGAGGACAATTACCCCCCAAGGACAATTACCCCCCGGAAAACTACCCCCCGGAAAATTACCCCCTGAGGACAACTACCCCCCGAGGACAATTACCCCCCCAAGGACAATTACCCCCCGGAAAACTACCCCCCGAGGACAATTACCCCCGAGGACAACTACCCCCCGAGGACAATTACCCCCCGGAAAACTACCCCCGAGGACAATTACCCCCCGAGGACAACTACCCCCCGAGGACAATTACCCCCCAAGGACAATTACCCCCCGGAAAACTACCCCCCGAGGACAATTACCCCCCGAGGACAACTACCCCCGAGAACCCCCGAAGGACAATTACCCCCCGGAAAAATACCCCCCCCCCCGAGGACAATTACCCGCCCCGAGGATAACTAATGTACCCCCCGAGGACAACTACCCCCACCCCCTTGAGGACAATCAGGATTCAATAGCAAAAGACGATCTGACACATTGAGAGATGTTGTGAAGGCTACGAGCCCATACAATCCCGTGCATGAACCCACATTCGTTCAAATACTTACGCGTGATCATCCTCATTACTACACATTTTCCTTTAACTATAATGTATGCAACACCTGGTAGTTGCTGTTTTCTACGAAGTTTTAGGGAATTGTCCAGCGCGTCTCAAAATGCATAAAAATACATTTCTCTTGAGCAGCGTTATTTTAGACACAGTGCCCTCTTAAATTAAAACTATTTATTTTGCATCACTCTGGCACTCGTCAAGTGCTATGTACACACGTATGGGCACATTTGATTCTTGATTTATCGAACGAGCAAGACAAAAAAAGGACAAGATTTTTTTCAAAATGGTAAAACATAATGTTGTAATCAACACACTAGAAAAGATTTAAGATACTGTATGCGGGTGTGATCGCGCCGTTTGTCCTACCAGTTTCGTTTGTCCGTCAGACATTATATGCGGGTTTGCTATCCGCACATTCTGTCCCCCCCATTGTTTTACGTGTATATTTGATAAAAGGAAGCAACTTGGCAAATCAATGTATTTAAACTCATTGTAAATCATGTTGTTGACATTTTTTCTAGAAATTACATAATAATGACTCTACAATTTTTTTAAAGCAAATGGGCCAGTCCTTTTGAAAGTAGTGAATATTTTCTTTAAAACCTTTATTCTATGAAGGCATACTCGTGATATCGGCCCCATAACTGTTGTAATCGATTATACTTTTGTACGTGGCTTCGTACATCAACCAACTCACTACTAGTATAATTATACTCGTGATACAGGCCCAAATCTAGGTCACTTACTAGGAAATGAGGAATATATAGGAAAGGTGGTAGCTTTTTTAAAAGGCAGTGGAAGGTACAATGAACTGTGATGCTCAGCTATAAACATTAATTACGTATTAATTAAGTATTAATCGAGTATTAGTTACGTTTTGCTATTATTAGTGACAGTGGTACTATCCTCGGTATACATTGCTTCATTGTATAAATTGTATAAATTGCTTCATTATACGGAGAGAGGTTTTAAACTAACGTCTTAACGTAATGAACTGATCGCAACTAATATTCGACCACTTCATCCTTTCTTTCCTAATGAATTCTTTAAAATAACAAGCCGAATAACAATACAGAAAATAACTACTAACAATTTACTGACATTGTTAATTGCACAACACAACGCCACTAGGCTATCGTCGATCCAACAGTAAAAGTATTAAGAGAGGACCAGTAACTACGCCCTCTCACATTGCCTGGCGGAAATCATCGAATGACGATGGAAACGCCATTAATCGCAACAACAACAACAACAAGCCCCGCCCCAAGTATTTGGGGGCGTTTCGAGGGTTAATGTAGGAGTTAAATGGGAAATAAAAATGATTAAAAATGGGGTTGAAAGTGAGTGGGGGAGGCTAGAGTATTTAAGATAAGGTAGAGCGTAGCACAAATTGGCGGATGCTCAGGGGGTAGGGGCATTTAATTACCGTCAGATGAGCATATTCTAATACCTTATTCATGAAACTGGCAGGTCACTAATTGGCGTATGGTCCAAGGGGCGGAGTCCCCGGAAGCGCAGGGGTTTTAGGCATTCAAATTAAGGTCAGATTACCATCCAGGGGCCAGCCTTAGGTCCTAAGGTGGGGTCCAGGGGGCAGAGCCCCCGGAAGCTCAGGGGTATGGGCATTTAATTACGGTCACATGAGCATACTTTCTTTTCTGTTTCTTTCTATTTAATTTTCTTCAATATAGTTTTTTAAAAGTGTGTGGGGGGGGGAGGGGGGGGGGGGGGGCTTGAGCCCCCAAGCCCGCCGTTCCGCGGGACCTGACATGTAGGCCTCTAAATAGTAAATAAGCACATTTCTTGCCTGACTGTAAATTTTGATATTTGTCATTCTCCAACAAACGCATAAAAAGTATAATTTACTAAAAAGTGAGGAAAAATCCCGGAAAATTAGGCCATTTCAGCAACATCTGTAAATCACTGGTATCAAATTAGAAAAGAAAAAAAATCACTTTTAAAGTTTATTTTGGTGAGGGGGGGGGGGTAGCAACTGACTGAATACTTACACCTATGGTGTCGAGGAGCTCTTTCTTTTTGTTTTTGTTCGGTAATAAATAAGGTTAGTTTATGTGGGTGTCACTCAAGCGCGGATATACGGGGGCGACAGACCCCCCCCCCCTCTTCGAAAAAAAAAAGAAAGGAAAGGAAATAAAAAGAAAGGAAAGGAAAAAAGTAAAGAAAGAAGGGCTAAAAACACGAGTTAGAAGTGGACCCATCAGGGCGCTCACTTATCCGTATCAGGGGAAAAAATACACGGGGGCTCGGGGTGAATTACCCGAAATGCTAAAAAGAGCCCCCGAAAGTCATAAAAGTAGCCCCCGAAATTGTTAAGTATTTTTTCGCCTGATCCGTATATAGAACAAGGCCCTGGGGCAGCTAGCCATACTCCGATATTTGGGTCGTTTTCCGATCAGAACTAGCCCTAACTATCATTCCAGGATTTTGTTTCAGAACCTGAGACAAAGTTACCCAATCCCTTTAAGTTTCAAAAAGTAGTCTTCATTGACCTGTACATAGGCTAAGGTTGGCGGGAAAACTGCAACTGATATCCCCCCTTCTTTTCTTTCCTTCCCTTTATCTCCTCTTTTCCCTTTTTTCTTTCCCTTCTCTTCCTTCTCTCTTTCTTTTTGCTGGGGGGGGGGGGGGGCAACAGCCTGGGAGGCAAAGCCCTTTCGGCCCCCCCCGATCTCCTTCTTTCCTCTTTTTTTCTTCTTCCTTTCCCTTTGTCTCATCTTTCCCTTTCCCTTAGTTTTCCTTCCTTCTTTCTCTCTCTCTCTCTCTCTCTCTCTTTTCTTTTCTTTTCTTCTTCCTCTTCTTCCTTTCCCTTACTCTCCGCTTTACCTTCTCTCTCTCTCTCTCTCTCTTTTTTTTTTGGCGGTTGGGGTCAAGGCCCTCTCGCCCCCCCCCCCCCCCCTCCCCCTGGATCCGCGCCGGGAAGACCTGTAGTGTCATCCCCAGCTAGCTGGCAAAGCTGAATATGGGTTATCCAGTCGTTTCATTCATTAAGTATAATTATACTTGTATTGAATATGTATACGTGTGGACTAGAGTACGGACATTCGGTGCGGCAGGCGGACTATTGGTGCGAGACCTCTTCCGCACAGATTGTCCGTCAGACATTTGAGGCGCGCACGGAATGTCCGACACGGACATTCTACGCGGATAAAATCCGCACCGATCGTCCGCTCTCGATCGATCTCTAATAGGCGGACGATCGGTGCGGGTTACATTCTACGCGGTCACACGGGCACCTCTCCGCCGAATGAACACGAATATAAAGTGATATATTCGGTCATGACCTTGATACACGAATATGAGGATATTTGGGCCTCTCGTTGCCTTGATTTATCATGTTTATAAATATAATGAGAGTGTGGTAACAATTTAATTTCGAAATAAAAGATATATATTCGCAAAATATTGTCAGCGAGCAAGGAAGAAAGACATTTTATTATTTTTGTTGCATTTTTTTTCTCTTAAATAAATACTCTTACCGTTTCTGATATTTTTTTCCTCACAAAATCAACGTTTTCCAAAAAAATGTTGTTATGTAAGTGTAACTAACATTCTCTTGCGGCACCCTAGTTGAAAAACGCTGCTCTGGAATTACAAAATCATTGAGATGAATGTACCAGAGAGCGGATACTTATTTTCCTTTAATATGGCACCGTGCATACCACATATTTAACTTGACTGCAATTTTTATTTCAAAATAAATTACAGTACAAGAAAACATATTTTAGTTCACCATGACAACAGAAATATATATATATATATATATATATATATATTTATACATTACATTACATCTATAAACATGAAGAAAACCTTAATTTTGGAATAGATCATGGATGAGGGCCCATTATACATACAAAGACAAATATACGATCAGCTGATTAGAAAAATTACAGAAGATGCATAAATAATGAAATCTTACATCCTAATTTCTTTGTTGTGCCATTTTGGGGGAGACTGGCTGTAACGCGTACTCTTCTGCGCGCAATGTATTGTTAAATTTCTAAGAAATGTAAATTCCGTACTTTGATTTGATACATGCGTCTTCTGGCAATTGACTTTGATTCAATACATGTGGCATATTAAGTCAAACTTCACAAGGATGGAATGGAGGTAGTGGATGTTTCTAGCTTTCATATGGCCTAGAGTTTGAAGAAGTTTCACCAATTAAAAATTAGAAAATTATGATTTGTTGAAGGTGCAAACACAAATATGCAACTCCGTGACGTGTCTTGTGAGCTCCCCGCCTATTTGCACTGTAGTACTAGAAAACTCTTCCTTAACAATATTTTTATCATACATTCACATAAAATATAATTAAATATGATTATTGCAAATATGTTTATACACAACCCCTCTACGAAACAAATCTATTCCGTCATAAATAAATTAAAATCCTCGGGGGTAATTGTCCTCGGGGGGTAGTTGTCCTCGGGGGGTAGTTGTCCTCGGGGGGTAATTCTCCGGGGGGTAATTTTCCGGGGGGTAATTGTCCTCGGGGGGTAGTTGTCCTCGGGGGGTAATTTTCCGGGGGGTAATTGTCCTTGGGGGGTAGTTGTCCTCGGGGGGTAATTGTCCTCGGGGGGTAATTCTCCGGGGGGTAATTTTCCGGGGGGTAATTGTCCTTGGGGGGTAATTGTCCTTGGGGGGTAATTCTCCGGGGGGTAAATTTCCAGGGGGTAATTGTCCGTGGGGGGTAGTTTTCCGGGGGGTAATTTTCCGGGGGGTGATTGCCCAGGGGGTAATTGTCCTGATACGACATTATCGCACATCAAATAAGCACAATTCCAACACGTAAAAAAAAACCCGAAGCGCCCTACGAAGTTATTTAGAATTTTCATTATTGTTGGGATATCCATGCATAATAGGATTTGCACATGTCTATACCCATCATGCTTCCACCCCCACCACCCCCCCCCCCCCGGATGCACCACAACATGTATAAATCTACAGGTAGCCCCTTTCATCTGGCCAGACGCAACACATGGCATCTATCTCTAGTTCCAAAAAAACTCTGGATTTGTTCGTACGTGAGATATGCCAATTAGGGAGTGTTTTTTTTATTCCGGGGGCGATGACTGCCCCTGGCCTGTGACGTTTTTAACTAATCAGGGTCGATCGACATCAGTTTATATAATTCCGTACAAATCTAGTAGGCCTATGCTTCTCTGAGGTGCAAATAGTAGGGCGGGACGGAGGGGACGGAAAATAATTTGTCCCCAAAGTTGTGAAGTAGGCCTCCTATTAAATGTAACAAACAGGAATTCTTTTCAAAACTTTTTTTTGTGGCGCAAATCATGCATTTGGTTGTGGAGTTTAGGCCTATATAAACTCAAAGGTGAATATATTTCTTCAAAGAAGTACGGTCTGGCAAAAAAGGTTATTATTATAGCTTTTTGTGATTAATACCAAACAAGACAAAGTCTAAAACTTGCCTATACATATTTCATTTGAAACGGGATTGCCATATAGGCCTACAGGCCTGCGGCTTTCTATTATATGTGTGTCAGTAACTGTTGTGTGCTGATCGCAAGACTAGATTTATCTACCGTTATCACGTGGCATATCTTGGGATTACGCAACTTTTTGTGTGATTTGTAAACAATGATCATCATCATAAATGCCTATTCACGATCGCCGTACTCGTAATTTAGTTGGACTATTCTGGCTTTTACTAGCTGTAGTCGTGGTAGAAATCTGCCTGTTCAGTGCCTGTTTCATGTGGACTCCGTCACCAGATAAGTTCCAAGCGCAACTGCCACCTAAACAACTTGAGCAAACATTGGCCGATTCCATCACACGTAGTGAGAACATGCATCGGACAGTGGTCGCATCGCTCGCCTTGGTTCTAGGCGGCTTGATCAGCCAGGGGACCGCTCAGGCCCCGATCCCGCTTCGACCGCCCGGCTTCTTCTACAGCACTGGCTCATGTGACGCTCCTATACAACTCGAATCCTTTCTAGATATTATATGCCCCGACTCGAAAGCTGCTTGGCGTACATATCAGAAAGTTGCAGACTATTATGGACCAGACACAGTGAGATTTTCAGCTTTGATGTTTCCCCTGCCTTATCATCGAGCTGCAATGGCTGCTGCACAGGTGACAATCATGATTCTCATACTTAGTCTTACTCAATAACTCATATTCATCATGATGATCACCTTGATGCTATATCCTGACTGATGGATCCTGTCAAGTACCGACGTACAAGTAGAAGTATTAGTAGTCATACCATAGATTATGTTTATACTCTGGCTGGGTGTTGAATTGGAATTTAAAGAAAAATGTCATGATGCATAGATCCTACATTTAAACCATATTTTATTTAGCGTACTGAATCAGATTATTCTTTAACGTTCTTTAACTTTAATTTTGCACAGAATGCAGAAGTGAAAAGCAAGATCAGTTGAAATGCACAGCTACATTTAGCATGTTTAGACCGAAACTTCAGTATCTGAGACTTCTTTTTCTTCTTCAAGATAATCTGCCTCCTTCAATACTGAAGATTCTTGCAGATGCATGCCATATACATGTACGCGGCCTGGTTGGGGTATGCAGGTGGACCATATACACCGGGGTTTCCCCCTACTCTTATACGAATAGTGCAATGGGTTCTTAACATGCAAGGGTGGTGACTCTCCTGTACACGGGGCCTCAATTTAACGTCCTATCCGAGGGACAGAGTGTTTTCCACTTGACATAACCTGCGTCTATGAACAAGGGGAAGGGGCACGTTAACACACAACGCAGGCTTCAGTCATCCGCCTGGGTGGGAGTCGAACCCGGAATCTTTGGTTTGACAGGCAGACGCTTTACCGACTGAGCCAACTCGCTCCCAATAACTTTCTGAGTGATATCGGCGGTGATTCCGCTGAGATTACATCTGGCTCCTGGCCTGGGAAGGTTGACAAATATCAGTTTTATTAAAGAATGACCCATACCAGACGGTTATTTCTGTCTACAATATAAGCTACATTGTACATGCTTTTAACATTAACTTTAAATAAAATCTGTATTATTTATAACAACAAAATAAAGGCCTAGTGTCAGATTTCCTTCCTCTGTGTAATATAATTCAAAATCAAACACATTATAAAATAATTCTAAGAACAATCAAAGTCGAATACTCATCATTTCTACAATTTATAATTGGTCAAAACAATTTAATTTTAGTGGCTTATTTCCTTGTTATTTTACCTGACTGCTAAGAAAGCATAAATGCTTGTTAAATAAAGCAACCAGTGGACCGCCAGATTTAGATCCTCTCTGACGTGGCTTACAAGTTACATGTGTGAATTATTTCATTTATCTTTCAATTCAATTCAATTCATATGTATTGGTCCAAAAATTAAATTTGCTGCTTTTACATGTAATATCCACAGGAAAAAACAATGTATATCAGTATACTGTACATGTGACATGATAACTACAACATAAAACGGGTATATAAAGAGAGAATTTATGTAGCACTTTGATATTCACATTATATATATTTTCGTTAAATTTACATTATATTCAATATTCTGTTCATTACCAACACAATATAATGTTATAATTATTTAACAGATTTGGTTACCAAATACTGTACAAAGAAGATTCAGCATGTGGATAATAATTAGCATGATTAAGATGGTTGGATAACAAGTTAGAATGTGATTTAACTGAGAAATCAGTCATAAACAGATTTTTGACTCTAAGAGTCATTGTCCTAATAAATGTTATTTCGCATGAATTAGGGCATAAGATAGAACACTTGAATTCTTGAATAATATGATAATTAGTAACAATAACACAGAATATGTGTTTTGTTCTCACTGTATGAAGTTATAATTTTATATATTATTTCATGTAATATGAATATTTAGATTCAAACATACAAGTAGATGGTTCTTGCTCTGACTGATCATTTATAATTTTCTGGAATTTTAATTTATATGAAAATTCTTTCTTTTTAGGGAGCCTTTGTAGCAGACATGCTGGACTCAAACAAGACATACAGCTGGTTGAACACAGCCTTCAATAAGCAGGCAGCACTCTCTGATGCTAACATCTCTGAAAAACCTGATAGCTATATTTTAAAGTAAGAAATGATTTTGATTCCTAACATGTTACACCCACTGCCCCTCCTTCTTTGTTCATCTTAGAGTCCAATACTTGGTTGTCATGATACATGTTTATGACACAAAGTCTTCTAATCTAAGTACGTTTTACATTGATGTATTGATTAAATTTATCTGTAACTTAAAAACTATTAACAGAATTGAAGTGTCCAAAGAGATGACATAAAATAATTGAAATCATACAACAGTTATCATGCATTAACTTCTGTATATACATGTACAGTGCATGCAAAAAGATAACAGATATGAAACAGATCGGTACAAAACTAAACATAACAATCTTCAAAAAGTTAACTAAGTGACATTGCAAGATAATTTGATCTCCACAAAAAATAATTGAAAATGATTTTATAACCTGATCTTATTTTTGGTTTTTTTTTTTAAATCCTGGTCTCTCTCTTTCAGAGTTCTTTCTGAGTGGGCCTCAGATGTTGGTTATTCAAAGGCTCAATTCATGATGCACCTGGCTCGTAGTGATCCAACGCAATCTCTAGCTAGGGTGGAGTTCAAATATGGTGCAACACGTGAGTTATTCCAAGTCTCCTGGATAGAAGGTTTGTGAGTGTGTGTGTGTGTGTGTGAGAGAGAGAGAGAGAGGGTGAAAGAAAGAAAGAAAGAGAGGGTGAAAGAAAGAAAGAAATGAAGAGAGAAAGATGGAAAGGGAAAGTGATACAATCTTGTAGTGATCGATCCTACAAAACTCTAGCCAGGGTGGAGTTCTAGTATGAAGCAACGTGCGAGACTCAAGTCACTTGGATAGAACATGAGAGAAAGTGAGAGAAAGAGAGAGTTAGAGATAGGAAGGGATAGTGATACTGTCTGATAGTGATCCAACACAATCTTTATCCAGGGACGAGTTCTAGTATGTTGCAATTATGTGAGAGAGAGAGAGAGAGAGAGAGAGGGAGTGTAAGAGTAAGAGAGAGAGAGAGTGTAAGAGAGAGAGAGAGAGAGAGAGTGGAAGAGAGTATATAACTGTATCGTAATGATCCTACTCAATCTCTAGCTAAGCTAGGGTGGAGTTTAGATATGGTGCAACATGTGAGTAATTCCTACTAAACCTCCATAATCCCTTCTAAATCATAATTTCAAGATCTGTGAACTATATGAACCAGATGTACATGTATATCAAGTGCATTTTTTCCAATTCTAAATTGCCTGAATTTACAAGTTATGAAGTTGAGATCAAATTTGCCAAATATAGTAGTGTGAATGACCGGGTAGATAGAGCACTATGAACAAACTTTTTGAAGAAAAAAACACCTATTACATTCAGTAAAGTAACACTTTCATCTGATTCATGTACATGTAGATCTTATAAATGAAATCCCCATTGACTACCTGGGTTCCTACATTACAGTTTCAAGTCAGTCATCTTTTTATCCTCTCTGTTTAAAGTGACTCTGTAACATTGCCACAGATTCTGAAGCAAAATCCTGGATTTAGCTCATGCTGCAATCATAACTCTAAACCTTTAGGTCAGTCAGGAATCCCATTACTTTTATAAGCCAATCGCCTGTCTGATTATCAAGATATTTATGACTGGAAATTGTAATTTCATTTTCGTTTTCAGAACGGTTTTTATAACACTACATTCTACTGGGGAAAATGATTTTACTCTTTTGAAGCACTTCATGATCATTTTGAAGCATATTTTTCTAGGGCTTCAATATTACACCATATCACAGACACTGATAACACGTAGGGCCATGCCTCTCAGATTTAACATTATTAAACGATGCCTTTAAATCCCTTCTTGCAGGTGGTGTGTTCCAGACACCGCAGACCTTCATCAATGGTGCTGTCGTCTCTTCCGAACCTAGATGGACGCTCAGTGACTGGAAGCAAGTCATAGATCCTCTTCTGGCTAAAAACAAATATTTCTTCAGACAACACTGAGCATAACCCAAAGATTCACTTCGAGGGTAGTATGTATGTAGATTGTTTTTAAAAATAATGTTTGCGTTAATGATTGATCATTTATTCATGATTTTTTATGCATAGTGTGTATTGATAATATGATGCTTGCTCAGATAGGATGCACTAGACTGGTGTTTTTATTACATCCTGTTTCTAAACGGCAACTGCACGCAACAAAGGTCATATTCATGTTCATCAAGCTCTGTATTATAAGATACATTACAGGTACATGTATGTGAAGCATATCACACTTTAAATACATCATTGAAATATAAATGCCAAAGTTTACTGTGTCATATCTGTATGAGGTTTGGGAATAGGAAAGAAAGCTACCGTGCTATCCTATGCTTATTAATCAAGTAATATATAGTGGGATGTAAAACTTAAACTAGCTTTTTGATAAAGGACCATGATCTGGCCAATTAGCATTTTTCTTTTGTCTAGGTCTAGGATTGAACAAGCTATAGCTGGCATTCAACAGATGTAATAAATTAAACTCTGGTACATGCCCAGGTACTCATGTGTAAATGATTCCAGAAAGGGGAGAGCTGAATGGTGAATTTGATGATCAGCTCAATGCTTCCCTTCATTTAACTCATTACGTACTGGAACCAGGTAGCCCCTCTGTTCAACCCATGCGAATCATAACACTCAGTAGCCAGTAGGTTAAAAGCCAAATATTTACAAGCCATTTCATTTCAAAATGACACAAAAACTAGTGGCACTAAAATACGTGCCTAGAACAAATATGGGTCAATGGTTATTGGTGAAAATGTGGTAGTTTGACTTATCTGTTTATTTTTGTATTTGAAATGTATAATTGAGGCACTTAAAGTCTTCCAATAATAATCACTAATATATGATTCCTACAGGCGATTCACTCTCATTTAATCTGTATATAGTTTCTAGAGCCACTGTGCAGCTGGTTAGACAATAGATTGTTTTTCTTTTTCTTATATATTTATACAACTTGTATATCAAATTCTGATTTTTGTTTTGTTTTGTTGTTGTTGTAGGTGTTAATTGAAATTATGTTTTTTTTTACGCGCAGTATAGCTAGATAGAATGTTTAATTAAGTATCTTCTTGTACCAAAGAGAAGAGAGAAATTGGCAATAAAAATATACATGTACACTGTATTGGATGAGATAGAAGCAATACAGACTTATTTAAAAAGGGAGGGGGAGGGGGCTTAAACCTGTCGATTAACATACTTTTGCATTTAATTTGTTTAAATCAAAGGTATTTAAAGTTGCGGACAGAAATATTGATATAATTTACCTGATGTTTTAGGATTTGTTTTTATAGGTTTCTCGTGATAATGAGGGAATGAATTTAAAGGAGGTGTAATTATTCGGTGCTAGATTGTTTACAAGCACTTTCGACTGTCCGATATGCGAAACCATCATTTCTGTCAATTGTCTCATTTACTTCACCTGGGTCAAAAGTAAAGATTCTTTTCAATTGCTAAGCTGTGGCCTGCCATTTTAGCCTAGAGCCTCTGAAACATATCAATTCTTTGATGCATGAGATGAAGATAATATTTGATTACCAGATGAAGTCTCCATTGACTTTGTTCTGTAAACATATATTTACTTTTAGCTTTACAAAAGGTTGCATGTAATTACCTTATAATAGTCTTCCATGTGCCACAATAAGTAACAGTACTACATGTATACATGTAGCACAAACAAAAAAGGCTGATGTTGCTGTGTCTGTGTTATACCTGTAGCTAAGAATGCTGTCATCAAATGAAGTAATACATACTACTACTAATAATTATACTTTTTCAAGAACACAACAATCAACAACAAAATTCCTACCTAGCAACATTTAATGTATGCAATTTGCATTCTCACTAATGAAATATAATTATTTGTAACATATTTATGAAATAGTTTGTTACATCTAGCTCTTAGCAAAGATTTATACATTAAATTTGATTACATTACAAAATGATCTATGTATTTAGATTCATGGTCACTTTTTTCTGTGCAGTGCTGTTCAAAGTTTACGGTTGAGCAATCTTTGTGGTAGTGCAATATAACTGTTGATTATTGAAAGAAAAAAATAATAGATAACAGGCGTCGGTGTTACAAATCATCATCTCAGTATCAGACAAGTAAGCAGTGGGTAAAAGTAATATCTAAGAGGACAACCAAACAGGAAAAAGAAACAAGTTCAGAATTATAACATTAAAGATAAGAAATTTGGGCAATGTAATTGTGTTGTGGAGGTACTCCAGTATCGTGAGATATGAAAACAATCATATATATATTAGTGATCATATTACCAAAGGTTCCGAGAGAGCATTGTGTGAAACACAAAGTTCAGTTTTTGTACATTTATCACAGTTTGGAGCTATTACTGTATATAAAGGAAATAATTATCGTCTTCCTCCCGTAAAAGGTGATTTTTCAAAGAGTTGAGTTATGTTATTGTATAATTAGATGTTCTGATAATCATGTGATTTCTAAATAAAATCATTTTCAAGTCAATTTAGTGCAGTATGATTTTCGATCAATCTTCCTTGTCTCTGATTTATTCGTGATGAAATTGAACATATCAAAATAAGTGTTTGACGCCCTCTATCTTTAGAGGAGGTATAGTAGGGGCTGAAAGAGAATGTACTTATGAAGTGTGTGAGAGAGACACTGACAGGAGGATAAATAGAGAGATGGGTGGGGGAGGGGCGAGAGAAATGAACTGTAGAAGGAGAGGGCAGCAGAAAGCGACATTTTTCTTTACAATTCCAATGAAGTTCAGTAAGTTTTAAACCTCAGTCACACAGCCAAACCGAATCCAGACCGACTCAAAACCGATTTTTTTTTTTTTTCCTGTGCGATGTTAATCCCCCCCCCCCTCCCGTCCATTTTGCATCTGGTGTCGGTCTTATATCGCTGTGACTAGAGTAGCAGACAAACTTATACCAGAAACAGAAAGAAGAAGAAGAAAACAAAACATGCGAAGTCGAGTCATGGTTTTAGAAAAACCTGATTTTATTCATTTCATGGCACTTGCATGCAGTAATTCATGTAAAAGAAAAACTTTACATTAACAATTAAGGTTTACATTATATGAGAGCAGCGATACGAACAAGTACCAGGTCTAGAAAACCTACCAAGTGGAGGTGGTGTGGTATGACCTTCACTCCTAGAGTTGAGGGTTCGAATCCCAGCCCAACACTAACAATATATGGCAAGACACTAATCCACATTTGTTAATTTGCACCCATGTGTAAACGGGTACCTTGTAATTGACGGGGTAATCATAATTGCAGAGCCATCAGGACTGTTCACACATGACAGTAATCGAAGTGCAATCGACAAACACACTTTTTGATTAAATATTTTGTTAGATAGAGTTTTGTTTCATTTTTGTTTTGACTCCAACGTACTCAACAACCTTTGAGCCATGAACAGCCTTAGTCTATAGAGCCCATATATTCCACATTGCACCAACACCATAATGACTATCACGCCGAGTAAAAATAAACACGATAGCCCAGGTATCTTCTCCCAATTCAGGATGGGATACAGAGCTCTGGTGCCGTTCATGGGATTCAGTCCACCCGCAGCCCAATATATCAACGAAAACACTACATAGATTAAACCGAGTCCCATTGTGAAGATACAGTGAACGATCTTGACCGGGTAGGCCGACACCATGAGGTCGATGAAAACGACGACAATGTTCAAGGCGTGTACTTGGATGTTTGAGATGCCTGCAAGAGAAAAGATGTTGGTTTTGTCACCTGAAGTGAAGTCGTGAACCAGCGACCAGTATACAACGCTGATGATAGGGGCAATACTGGTGTTGATGTTAAAAAGGATCCACGTGAGCTGGCAGTACCAAGGATTTATGGAGGAAAGCAGTGGTGTACATGGATTGTCATTTTCAGGGGACAGTAGACCTTTGGCAGGTTGACTGACGGGTAGGTTCTTGCGGAATTTATGTAGCTGTCCCTGAGCCTTTCTTGCTTCCCGAGTGAAAGGCTGCAGGATAGGTGATTGCTTGTCGTCAATGGCATCAGGGATAACTTGAAAAGTGAACAACAACAAATATTGTGGCATTACCTTTAAACTATAATAAAGTAATCAAGCATATTCTGACATAAGGGTGTCTACATTGTGTGTATGAAATCTTTCATCACTTTCGGCCGAAATGAATTACTATGGAAAAACCATCAAAATCTTC
Source organism: Strongylocentrotus droebachiensis (assembly GCA_035222895.1). Taxonomy (NCBI): domain Eukaryota; kingdom Metazoa; phylum Echinodermata; class Echinoidea; order Camarodonta; family Strongylocentrotidae; genus Strongylocentrotus; species Strongylocentrotus droebachiensis. Next base: position 231,849 of record JAVYIG010002026.1, on the reverse strand, counting down.
TTTGGTAAAGAACTTATTGAATGTCCATAATGACTGATGTCAATTTCGTTTCTTCATGCAGTAAACTTGCAGATTACCGTGACAGGGAAAGCTTTTGTTTCTCGATTTTTCCATGCTGATGATTTTTTTTAATTGACATCTTTCAAATCACTCTGTATCATAAAAGGCCAATTTGATAGGTAATGTCAATAGTTCAATTTCCATATGACAATTAGATAAGACCATCCGAAGTATTTGTGGTTAAAACAAAAACTTGTTTTGTTTCGCATTGCAATTTGTTACAAATAAGAAAAGTTCCAGAGATGTCAATTACCTTCCCTTGAGTTGTCCACATCCAAGCTAGATCGTGAACCGGAAGCTGTCGTGCGGGCGAAGTGCCTCGAGGAGAACGCCGCCACAATACCATACACGGCAATGAGATGGTAAGCCCAGTTCGTTAGGAATACAAGATGGTATCTACCAATAGCATAACCGATGCTGTATATGGCGGTGATGATGTCCCATACCACGACGTACACCATGAAAAAGAATCTGTATGATTGGTAAGTCTCGTCACTCATGGGCCACTTGAAAGAATCAACGAGAACATCGTTCAAAATTGTTTGTCTGGAGTAATTCATTTCTTTCTTGATTTATTTTCCTTTATTCTAAATATCTATATGAAGATCGAAAGTCTTTATATTTATGATTAACAGTGCATGTACGAAGAAGAGGTACTTTCATTTCATTATTTTTCTTCAAAATATGTATAACTATAATACGACAATGCTCGAATGATGTTTACAACGATGCAATACCTGTTATGAACATATATATCATGCAATTTTACTATGAACAAATCTAAAAATGTTTATATATAAGAAACCATTTAGTATTCAAATACTCCATGTATATCATTTTACGTTCGGTGTAAATAATATTTATCCGAGTATATAGAAAAACAAGTAAGCCACAAAATGATGGTGTAAATAATTATGACCCACATTCGTAAAACAAACTAGTGTTATTATCAAAATCATGGTAATAAAATACATGCCAGAGAAACTAGTGCATTGTCGCAAAATCAAGCATAATGCACTTATTCATGGCTACATTTCTACTATTTATACTGGTATTTAAGATCGCCAAAGATAGAATCGGATTGCCTATTACTGTTGAGGAATCTCAACTTCGTACTTCTCTTTCCATTATGTTGTTAACCATTTTCTATATATTTATGCTTTATATGTTTCCTATATATGCTGTACATGTTGTACTTGTCTTGTATACCCTGCCAGTGACACAGTTGTGTATTGTATACTACATTGTGTCATGGACCTGGGTTCAAATGTTTCTACTTCTTTGTTTATTACGCTGAATAAAGATGAAACATATATATTTATGAAGTTTGTATTGTTGTATTTAGTAGAAAACTTCGATCACATGGTACATGAATCTTTTGTTTTTAACAATACATAGACATGATTAGTTTTGAACAGTACTATTGAAGAGTAAAAGATGAGTAGAGGCCGAGGTAACGAGGAAGATAGATAAAAAGTGAGCCACAATAAAAGAGGGAGGAAAAGATTCAGAGGGGTGGAAAATTAAGGAGAGAGAGAGAGAGAGATATATATATAAAAGAGAGAGAGAGAGAGAGAGATATATATATAAAAGAGAGAGAGAGAGAGAGAGAGGGAGAGAGAAAGATGTAAAGAGAGAGGGGATGATATAAGAAAACATGGAATAATTTTCTTTTTAACTTACTTGCGAACTGGTAAAGTCTCTGGGATTTGCCTTATGTAGTCCGAAAACGTCTTTCCAGGCGAAAGTCCGGTCATAATTCTTTACTACCGATACCTGTTCCATTATTTTTTATGAGACGGTACTGTTTGAAGATTTGATGGTTGATCCTGAGTTGATTATTCAAACTACCACATTCCTATACTAGGTAGAATGGACGAACATTACGAATGGTTCCCTACAATACTAACGACAAAGCTTGATGAGTGACATATTGATATCAAAGTGCAATGTCTAATAGCTCAAGACTCCTATATGATATCATAGCTTTACGTTTTTTTTCAAATATTGATCTCCATATTTATTTAGTCGAATAAACTTTGCAGTATACACCAGTCTCCACTTGTCCTTTGACCCTATAATTATTATTGATGAATGGCCCGTGCTCACTTTTGGCGATAATACACAAGTAGGTCAGGAACTCTGAAGTATTTGTGCGTGGAGGAGGGGGGGGGGGGGGTGGTGGTGATTGTGCTGTTGTAATTGTGTGATTGTGATAGAGGGAGAATATAATGCTTTCTTTAGTTTTATGTTATATTGTTCCATTCCTTGATTATTTGAATATTATCAGTGTCCCTATTTTTGTTTCTATTCATTGTTATGGGATTGATTCGATTTGTTGTTTTCCTGTATGGAAATAGGAGATTGAGATCGTGTTTCAAACCGCGAATGCCTTTATAGTACATGGTTATTGCTCTTATTCCTATTTATGACATTTCTAATGCTCTTTTAGGACCTAAATTGCTACGAAGGTAATGATATTTTAGACCTCAGAATAATAGCAATTTGGCCTATAGGATCATACCAATTAAGCTCCACTTTGAAAAAAATAAGGTGACCGTTAATTAATTCGTTCGTATTATAGCCGACACGAACATGCCAACAAAAAGCCAAAATCGGCATTGGCTGGAATAAAACGTATAAGGCGCTATTTTGTATTTTCAACGGCTGGTTCAAGTAATCGAATATTTGCGGGGCTCCACAAATATTAGAAATCGTTTTATTTATGGACATTTCAGCCGTCTCTAAACCGATTTTGATCAAACAAAGATGATTTTGTTCATTTGAACAGTATATTCTTTCAAATTTGACACTCAGTTTCTCACAATCAAATTATTCTGTGTAGCGCCCTCTTAAAAAAACTCAACTATCCCTTTAAGAACTAGACAAAAAATACAAAGGTTTTTTTAGGGGGAGGGGAGAAGGGGTAATAGGGGGAAGGGAGTTCGAGGTATTTTATGTATATCGTTTCCATTCTGTCATTAATTGTCATATCATTCGAAACGTATGAGCTTAATTTTGTATTATCCATAAAATGTTTTTTGTTTTCTATGAATTTGTTGACTGGAAGCACAATAAACAATATTCAAAACAAAACTAAGGCGAGGGTCTGTGAGCGGGCGCGCTTGCATGTATGTAATTGTGGGTTTACAGGCTCGCATCAAGGATTTTTTACGATTGGAACCAATCATAGGTTACCTATTATATTATATTATATATATTATATTTTAATTATTATTAACATCAAATATATGCAACTCGATTTTTAACCCGGGTCCGTCTGCATGAGATTAATTAATTCACATCTCCCTGCAGATCTAGTCCAGCTGTACTCTTAGCCCATGTGGAGTGCTTGTTACTTCTTTTTACCTTTGTGTTGTTTTGTTTGTTTGTTTGTCTGTATTTGTGTTTTAGTTTGGTCCTTTAGTTTTGGTACTCTTCCCCGGCTGTAATTATCACTTCTTCTCTTTTTTCTTGGATTCTTTTTTTGGATTTTATTTTTTATTTTTCCCGGCTGTAATTACTATCAATTTAAACATAGTCCAAAGAAAATAGACCAATATCATGTTATCCCTATCTTTCAAAGGATTAGTCTACCTACTCCAGACTCAGGAGAATAGAAGCAGTGAATATCAGACATTTGAATGACATGAAAACCACATCTTTACTTTTCACTTCTGACTCGATTTTTATTAGCCGGCATGCCTGCTTTAGTTTTATTTCCATGCATGCACCCGTCGATATAAATACTAATGTCACCGGCGAATTCAGTACTTTCTGACCGATGTGTGTATGTGGGGGGGGGGGGGGGGAGGGGGGCACTAGCCCCCAACAATTGATGTGAGCAAGCATGCGCAAGAAAACGTATAATTATTTTATGTCATTTTTACAGCAAGTCTTTGACAGGAAAACAAAAATATTTTTTAAATAAATGATAAAGATTATGGGATTTCTTTAAATGGATTTAGGACTAAATTAGATCCCCCCCCCCCCCGCGAGGGGAACTATTAGGGGCAATATTATGGTATGTGTAGCTAAGGTGCACTTTATGTGATGTCGCATTTGCTTTTAGAGGGGTGCAATGACCCCCCCCCCCCCTCCCTCCCCCATCAATCGCACAATGTGAAGTAAACTTAATGGAGCCAAAGTCAAAATAAATATAACATAGTCACGGTAGACATTCAGAGCGTGTAGAATTTATTTCTCGTTATCGCATTACATACAAGTTTCAGTTCACATACTATATGATTTAATTACATGTAATGACATGCAACTGAATGTACTTGCTATTGTTAACTAGCGAGGAAGATTGCTGTCTTAGTGTTTTTTATACTATCTACAACTACAGATATACAGAAGTCCCCTTCCAAAACTATATCGTCTTCTGTCGGAGACAGGGGCGTAGACAACGGGGGGGATGAGGGGGATGCATCCCCCCCACCTCACAAGGTGGGGGGGGGGGGGGGGATGGCATGTACAATCATCCCCCCAGGTTTTGGGGAATGATATTTGCTTACTTAATAAGTCATAATGATGATAATAATAGTAATAATAATAATGATAACAATTATAATATTAATAATAATAATAATTATGATGATGATAATAATAATCCTCATCATTATTGTAATTGTGTTTATTGTTATTAGCCGCATTCACACGGTGAAAGCCAATTCAGACGGTAAAAAAAAGAAAATCTTACAAGTATTTTGTGGTTATCTTGGTTTGGAAACCCCAAGATAACCACAAGATTAAACAGGCGCGGATCTACGGGGGTGGGGGGGGGGGGGGTTAGGGGGTTTAAACCCCCCCCCCCTTGGGCGGCCCAAAAAAACAAACAAACAAAAAAAGGGAAAAAAAAGAAGAAAAAAAAAGAAAAAAAGAAAGAAAAAAGAACGCACGCTGGAGAGAAACCCTTTCAAGTGCAAATATTGTGAGAAGATATTCAACTCATCTGGTAACTTAACCAAACATATGATAACTCTGGATATAACTGTGTATTTAACTGTTACTTGATTTAAAAAGACGTTATCATGCACTGCTTTTTATGGTCTCCATTGTGTTAATAGATGCCAGGAAAACATCACTTACGGGGTTCAAATAAACACCCCAAAAAAAATCGGCTCGCCGCTTCGCGGCTCGTGGACGATGCTCCGCATCGTCATTATTTTGGTCAACCCCCCCCTTAGCAAAAAGCTAGATCCGCCCCTGAGTCATCCCCCCCAGGTGTACGAACCTGTCTACGCCTCTGGTCGGAGATGATATCATATATCATAACATTAAATTATGTAATGATATAGGCTAATGTTTAGTACACGTATATGTTAATCCTAGATACTAAAGAATCATTTCTGTCATTATCTTATTATTTGGGGTATTATCTCATAACCGTATTCTCTTCGTCTAATTTTTTGGTCGTTTTTTTATTTGTTTATCAAATTTTTCCAAATACATGTATTTATTAACACTAAAAACTAGGATTGGACTTATGATATAGATAAATAAACAAAAGTACATTTTGCATGAAGGCCTATTGTGTTTTGTTTTTTTTTGCTTGTTTGTTTGATTAATTTTTTAGTCTTTATAAACAGTCGTTCTTGGACACCCCAAGTGTAATAGTCCTATAATGTTACGTATGACGTTTCAATATTTCAGACCCGTATCTCCAACAAAGCAGCACAACATAAATACGATGATATTCAGGGAGACCAATTTGACGCTGCTGGATAAAGCACTGGCACTGGAGGGAGAGCAGAAGAAAAACAGAAATACAGAAAGATGTAATATTGTCAGAAATATAAAGTAAAATATACCCGACAACATTGCAAACTTCGTGTTATATAATAATTTGCATTTTACAAAGTCTAATGAACTTACTTATTATAGATTCCTTTCGATAGCATGTAAAGGTGTTGCCTAGTGGAATACTAAGACAAAAATGTTGTCACACTCATTAATGTCATGTACATATGTAAACTGTCAGCTTGAAATTTAGAGTTAACAATAAAAACACTATATTTCTTGTGCGCTATTTAGATAATGCACAGTATGATGTGGATATGATGTGATGTGATGTGATATGGTGTGGTGTGATGTGATGTGATGTAATGTGGTATGGTGTGGTGTGATGTGATGTGATGTGATGTGATATGGTATGGTATGGTGTGATGTGATGTGATGTACGTGATGTGGTGGTGTGTGGTGTGTTGTCACACTCATTAATGTCATGTACATATGTAAACTGTCAGCTTGAAATTTAGAGTTAACAATAAAAACACTATATTTCTTGTGCGCTATTTAGATAATGCACAGTATGATGTGGATATGATGTGATGTGATGTGATATGGTGTGATGTGATGTGATGTGATGTGATGTGGTATGGTGTGGTGTGATGTGATGTGATGTGATGTGATATGGTATGGTATGGTGTGATGTGATGTGATGTACGTGATGTGGTGGTGTGTGGTGTGGTATGGTGTGATGTGATGTGATGTGATGTGATGTGGTGTGATGTGAGGCGATGTGATGTACGTGGTTTGGTGTGGTGTGATGTTATGTGATGTGATGTACGTAGTGTGGTATGGTGTGGTGTGGTGTGATGTGATGTGATGTGATGTGATGTGGTATGGTGTGATGTGGTGTGATGTGATGTGATGTGGTATGGTGTGGTGTGATGTGATTTGATGTGATGTGATGTGGTATGGTGTGATGTGGTGTGATGTGATGTGATGTGACGTGGTATGGTGTGGTGTGATGTGATGTAATGTTGTATGGTGTGGTGTGATGTGATGTGATGTGGTATGGTGTGATGTGGTGTGATGTGATGTGGTGTGATGTGATGTGATGTGGTATGGTGTGGTGTGATGTAATGTGATGTGATGTGGTATGGTATGGTGTGGTGTGGTGTGATGTGATGTGATGTGGTATGGTGTGGTGTGATGTGATGTGATATGATGTAATGTGATGTGATGTGGTATGGTGTGGTGTGGTGTGGTGTGATGTGGTATGGTGTGGTGTGATGTGATGTGATGTGATGTGGTATGGTATGGTGTGATGTGATGTGATGTGATGTGGTATGGTGTGATGTGATGTGATGTTGTATGGTGTGGTGTGGTGTGGTGTGGTGTGATGTGATGTGATGTGGTATGGTATGGTGTGGTGTGATGTGATGTGATGTGATGTGATGTGATGTGGTATGGTGTGGTGTGATGTGATGTGATGTAATGTGATGTGATGTGGTATGATGTGGTGTGATGTGATGTGATGTGGTATGGTGTGATGTGATGTGATGTGATGTGATATGGTATGGTGTGATGTGGTGTGATGTGATGTGATGTGATGTGGTATGGTGTGGTGTGATGTGATTTGATGTGATGTGATGTGGTATGGTGTGATGTGGTGTGATGTAATGTGATGTGACGTGGTATGGTGTGGTGTGATGTGATGTAATGTTGTATGGTGTGGTGTGATGTGATGTGATGTGGTATGGTGTGATGTGGTGTGATGTGATGTGGTGTGATGTGATGTGATGTGGTATGGTGTGGTGTGATGTGATGTAATGTGATGTGATGTGGTATGGTATGGTGTGGTGTGGTGTGATGTGATGTGATGTGGTATGGTGTGGTGTGATGTGATGTGATATGATGTAATGTGATGCGATGTGGTATGGTGTGGTGTGGTGTGGTGTGATGTGGTATGGTGTGGTGTGATGTGATGTGATGTGATGTGATGTGGTATGGTATGGTGTGATGTGATGTGATGTGATGTGGTATGGTGTGATGTGATGTGATGTTGTATGGTGTGGTGTGGTGTGGTGTGGTGTGATATGATGTGATGTGGTATGGTGTGGTGTGATGTGATGTGATGTGATGTGGTATGGTGTGGTGTGATGTGATGTGATGTAATGTGATGTGATGTGATGTGATGTGATGTGATGTGATGTGGTATGGTGTGGTGTGATGTGATGTGATGTAATGTGATGTGATGTGGTATGATGTGGTGTGATGTGATGTGATGTGGTATGGTGTGATGTGATGTGATGTGATGTGATATGGTATGGTGTGATGTGGTGTGATGTGATGTGATGTGATGTGGTATGGTGTGGTGTGATGTGATTTGATGTGATGTGATGTGGTATGGTGTGATGTGGTGTGATGTAATGTGATGTGACGTGGTATGGTGTGGTGTGATGTGATGTAATGTTGTATGGTGTGGTGTGATGTGATGTGATGTGGTATGGTGTGATGTGGTGTGATGTGATGTGGTGTGATGTGATGTGATGTGGTATGGTGTGGTGTGATGTGATGTAATGTGATGTGATGTGGTATGGTATGGTGTGGTGTGGTGTGATGTGATGTGATGTGGTATGGTGTGGTGTGATGTGATGTGATATGATGTAATGTGATGCGATGTGGTATGGTGTGGTGTGGTGTGGTGTGATGTGGTATGGTGTGGTGTGATGTGATGTGATGTGATGTGATGTGGTATGGTATGGTGTGATGTGATGTGATGTGATGTGGTATGGTGTGATGTGATGTGATGTTGTATGGTGTGGTGTGGTGTGGTGTGGTGTGATATGATGTGATGTGGTATGGTGTGGTGTGATGTGATGTGATGTGATGTGGTATGGTGTGGTGTGATGTGATGTGATGTAATGTGATGTGATGTGGTATGATGTGGTGTGATGTGATGTGATGTGGTATGGTGTGGTGAGATGTGATGTGATGTGATATGGTATGGTGTGGTGTGGTGTGATGTGATGTGATATGGTGTGGTGTGATGTGATGTGATGTAATGTGGTATGGTGTGGTGTGATGTGATGTAATGTACGTGATGTGGTGGTGTGTGGTGTGGTATGGTGTGGTGTGATGTGATGTGATGTGATGTGATGTGGTGTGATGTGAGGCGATGTGCTGTATGTGGTTTGGTGTGGTGTGGTGTTATGTGATGTGATGTACGTATTGTGGTGTGGTGCGGTGTGGTGCGTTGTGGTGTGGTGTGGTGTGGTGTGGTGTGATGTGGTGTGGTGTGATGTGATGTGATGTAATGTGATGTAATGTGATGTGATGTGCTGTGATGTAATGTGATGTGATGTGATGTGATGTGATGTGATGTGAAGTGATGTGATGTGATATGATGTTTTGTGAATTTATTCTGAGCAAAGACAAACTCCTAGCAGCAATAAACATTAAACTAATATTAAAGCAAGAATGCAAAACATTATTCTGCTACAGAAAATATGACCGCATTAAAAGACGAAACAAACTTGATTGTAAAGGTAGAATAGAATGAGAACGTCTTCAAGTAGTCTAGGTGGCAAAAGGCACAAGCTTATACAAAATAGTATCGAAGTGTTTAATATCTGCTCATGTCATAAGTTTAGTAAATTCTGCCATTATGTAATGTAATCTGTAATCTAAAATACTCATTGGCAAATATTCAACATTCACATGGAACATAGCTAATGTTATGGCAGACAAAAGGCCTTTTTTCAACCACATTTTGTCTATGTTTTATAGTATAGTTTGATGTGGATAGACACAATGAAGAGTACTTTTTGTCGAACATCTTTTTTGATAAAATGAGAAATTTTCATTGTACTCTACCTTTTTTATGTTGGACTTGTTTCTAGAAACCCGCGTAGCGCTTCGCCCTAGTTATATTATTGACAAAAGACAAAAGTAAAACAGTTTTCGTAACTTGTCATTTCATATTGATTTGAAATTCTTCTTGACAAAGATTTATCCATTTGTTTGATTAAACTTAGCCCCAATAGGAGGCCGATTCCTCACCGATTCTGAATGAAGATAGGTTCACTTGAAAGCTTCAGTCTTGTTAATATTGAGGAACTATTCAAATAATGATAATAGTAATCTTGATTATAAAGAGGCTCGTGTAGTAATGGACCCCGGAATATCTTACCCCCCCCCCCCATACCCCCCCCCCAATACACAATCTTTGAGAACCTCTCCTGTTGGAGCGTACTTCTGATCTTGATATGAAAGGCTCCTATTAAACCCACCTGTTTCCCGAGACGAGTGGATCAATAACGGTTTTCCAGTCATCCAATGTCCAGGTCCCTTCAGAATAGACTAGAGCACCATTCACAAACGTCTGGGGTGTCCCGAACACTCCTCCTACACAAATATATCAGGAGAAAAGATAATTGGTCAATAGTCTTCCAAATTGTGTGAATGTGCTGTATTTGTTTTATAATTTTACATGACAAAAGTTAGATAAAGCATTTTCTTTCCATGTGTTACAGACATTAACCATTTTATACCGGTCGGAATCATTCGTTGGCCAGTCAGAATATACCACTGATTACTTCACACACGCGAGACCACTGGTTTTTCGAATCCTCCATTATTTTGTACATGTTTCAAGTATTGTTCCTTCTTTGACTATAGAATGTCATGGAAACGATTCAAAATACGTAATACAACGATTTACTGCTACTACTACTACTACTACTACTACTACTACTACTATTACTACTACTACTACTACTAATAATAATAATGATAATAATACGCCTTTTAACCCTTGGTAGCCTCATCAGTATTAATTATTTTCCTTCTAATAATGGCCCTGCAATAATTGTAAGAATAATGATAATACTGTAATTGTTACAAAAGATGTTAACATTTTTAATTTTATTGGAATAGGCCTACATACGTGTGCCGCCATACTTGAACTCCACCCTTGCCAACCATTGTGTATCATCACTCCTTGCGAGGCGAGATGCAAATTCAGTTTGGTCATACCCAACTTCTCCGGCCCAGGCTGCTAAAGTCCTGAAATAATAAATAATATAGTATAATATAATAATAATAATATTAATATAGGATTAGTAATAATAATAAGAAGAATACTAAACATAAACATGGTACAGTAATAATAATTATAAGAAGGAGGAGAAGAAGAAGTAGAAGAAGAAGAAAAAGTAGACTCAGAAGAAGAATGATGGTATTGATAATAATAACGATAGCAATAGTAATAATGATAACAAACAATTTAAGAATAATGATAATGATAATTGGGTCTTATTTACCAAGGATAGCCACATCAGTGTTAATAATGCACTCACTCTTACCCAGTAATTGCCAGGTACCCCTTCAAACCTGGACGGAGAGTGGCAAACTTGGATTATCGTCTTGCCCAGGAACACTATTAATTGCCAGGCCGGGATTCGTACCCTTAACCCTTTGATTTGGAGTCAATTGCATTAACCACTTTACCACGACACCTCCACATCATATTACAAAGCGTTTAAAATATACATGTATGTTTTGCGAAAGGCAATTTCATGGGGTAAAGTGATCCCAGTGTACTATGTAGATATGATATGATTGCAGGCGTGTGACTCTCAATATTCACCCCAATATTTATGAGTCTACCCTGAGTAAACAGGACGTATTATTATCATCGTTATCGTCATACATGTGCGTTTCCTTTTAATTTTACAAAACTCGAAAGCTCCGAGGTCAAATACCAGTAAATATATAAACCAACAACTTCAGAATTTCCAGGCGTGATGTATTTGCAAAGGGCAATGCGACCGAGGCCGCACGTCAATATGCATTCAATATTAGTTTTTTTATAAAATCAAGGGTATTTGCGATCGTATGCCTTGTTTTAGTTCCTTCTCTCTCTCTCTCTCTCTCTCTCTCTCTTTCTTTCTTTCCTCAGTGACATCCCCAGTGAGTTTGGAAGCGATATACCGTGCAAAAAAATGGTTGTTATATTGCACGCTCGTGCACACAATTATAACAATTATATTCCTCTCTTGAGTATGTTATATATATCTACTCATCTGATTGGTCAAAATTTGAAGTCGTGATTTTAGCCATGCCCGCCTACCGGTCAAAAGTGTTTTTTAAGAGATAAATGCCCGTTACCCGGGTAACAGGCCACGTAGATAAATTTTGCTGAGATCCCCTTTGATGTACGTGTTTAATGTAAACAAATTCTTTGTGCGAGAGCGGATACCATACAGTGCTTTTTGTCTGCGATTCCCGAATGATCGTAACATTCTTGCAACTTTCCAGACAGTGAAGATTTACAGACAGTGTCTCTGATTTTCTGTGATGTTTTAACCAGTCTTTACTCAAGAAATGGATAAGGTAATAATCCTTTGTAGATTTGTTTGTGAATTCGGTATATAAAAGATATATCGACTGCTTTAATATTCGAATCAAAGCTGTTTCTATAGTATAGGCTCGCGGGGACGTTACATCATAATATGACCCCTCGGCGCGCGCCTCGGGGTCATATCAGGATGCAACGCCCCGAGAGCCTATAGAAACAGCGATACCTCTCATAGCAGTCAGTATATCTATAATATTGAGAGTCACGCGATAGCTTCTTAGCCAATAGGGTGCTCTCTAAAAAACATATAAACATATATTTCATATAAAAATTATTTTTCCAAATACCATAGCTATTTTGACGGCTAAAGCCCATGGAAACAAATGCCCACATGACTGATGAGAATGACTTTAATTTTGGTCCCATGGAAGTCATGAATTTAGGATGTCCCGATAGTGTCAATAGCAATTACACGTTTAATGAAGCTGTAAATATTCCTGATGCAAACAATTTTTTTAATGGGAATGGGTGGGCTGTTGTTTTGTAATACCATGTTTCTTCTGTGCCCCCTTAACCACGACAAACATTTTTTTTTTTTTTAATCAAAATTAAGCGAAGATTTGGACTGAAAAACATTTTTTTTCTCTAGCAGGCTTTATCTTTTAATAACAAGAATAATAATCTGTTTTTTTATATAGCGCTCAATACATCGATCCAATGAGGGGTAACAGAACGTCAAGAGGAAATAATGGTATGACCCCCTCCCATTCTTTGGCCTGGTTCCCTTACATAATCATCCACCTAATAATACAAATAGATAAGTAATGGTCTAGTATAAAGGATATGTAGCGGGACTGTGAATGACAAGATTCGCCTTTTCAGTCCCGCTACGATACTAATGTTCTTTGGCAAGATATATATATATATAAGTCCTCATTATCCACTCTCCACCCATGTGTAATAAATGTAAGAAGATATTATTTGAATGCTTGAGCGCCTATTATGGTAACTCAGCTCAATCCGGGGGATTCATATATTCATTATGCTACCCTGTTGGAACACGAGTATTTTTTGGATTACTATTTTTATTACTATTATTATCGTTAAGTTTTATCATTACTTTAAAACAAATATTATTACCAGCCGCCAAGGACGCCGGTGCCCTTTAACGGCACCCTGCTACGCCACTGGTAGTCATCTTTTAGATTTGTTTCAGAATTTAAAATTTGGGTTAGAGAAATTTCCCTCGTTTGAAAAACGTCAACGGCAATTTCGTGTAGGCCTGGGAATCACATGAAAATTAGGGCAAAGGCCATTAGCAATAGGTTCGTTTATTCATTGCAAATAACTTGGGTTTCAAGTACAAACCCAAATACTGATGTTTGAAGATAATTCGCACATAAAATTCCCTTGTAATACATTTAACAAAAAAACTATGCTAAAGTGGTCACGAGGAAGGCATAACAATTATGAAAAACCAGTAGAAAAATGTTGAAGAAATATAGTGCCTTATCAATTTTAAGACCTATTATTGAACCAAGTATAAAAACTTATCTGATAATAGCAGGCAGTGTGGGTCTTCCTGTCGGTAATTCTGTAAATCATATTTTTGTCAATAGAATTTTATAAAATTGGTAGGGGAGTAAGTGTCGCTATTCTTAAAAATGCTACCATTGTATATATATATATTTCATCATCTCTCCCTCTCTCTCTATCTCTCTATCTCTCTATCTCCCTCCCCCTTCTCTTGCTTTCTCTCTCAATTACATAATAACATTTAATTTTAATGGATTCAACATTTCACATTTATCTTTTGATATATATGTCAGCACCACTTTCATGCTAAACGTTTTAGTTAATTATTTGGGAAACAGATTGCTTGCCCCATTACATTTTAGATATCCTATATATGTGATAACCAATTAAATTTCACTACTCTCTTACTCCAGGAAACAAGATGATAACTTACTCTTGGACGTAGGCTTGGGTTTGGTCAAAGATATTATCATCTGAGAGAGCTGGTTGTTTTGAGAAGGCATTGTCGAAAAAATCATATGTCAGTTCTGGGTTTAGTTCGTTCGCTACAAACGCGGCCTGTATATTAAAGAGATGGCACATCAACAATTATACGTTTAACAATGATATGGGAAGAGTCGTCCTTTATTAGAATAATCTTGATCAGGTTAGTAAATTTAGAAGCATATCCTATATTCGCCTATAAATAATCATGATAATACCGAATATAATTTGTGTAAATTATGTCACTAGTAACTTCGATTTCAACATGATCATAAATGCTATCATATTAAAAATTGAACTTGTTGTCAGAAAATGACAAAATAGGGAGAGGGAGATGGTAGGACTATTCTAACTGGGAAAGAATGACGTCACTAAAGTCAGAAATGAAATATTATGTAATTGCAAAAAGACTAGATGGGGATAACACATTTTAGCTGAGGAGAATAATTCTTAAGATGTAACAAGAACAAAATCACGTTTCGTGGTTCTCAGTGTTAAAGCAAATAAATTGGTGCTTGGTAGGTGATACACCAAAACATTGTGGGATTTATTTTACTGGCGGTAGTTGTGGTGGAGGGTTTAAGAAATGATTAAACTAAAATAGAAATGTTAGGATTATCCTACCTGTGCAGCCATCATGGCGGACCGATGGTAAGGAAGCGGAAACATGAGAGCCGAGAACCGAACCTTCTCAGGTCCATAATGATCTGCTACTTCTTGATAGGTTAACCAAGCATCCTTAGAATCTGGGCAGATGAGATCCACCCATGCCTCCAAGACTACGGGAGCCTCGAGGGCGGGTTTGTAGGCGAAGCCTGGTGGTCGATCAGGGATAGGTACCTGAGCAACCGCGTACTCGATCATGAGACTGCTAACGAGAACTACGACCAAGAGATGCATCTTGGAAAATATTAGACAACTATTTTGATATAGGTATGTTGTCTTCCACTCCTGCTCTTCTATATCTGTCTTAGTCAGAGGCTCTTGGGTGATCTAGTCTCTTACACTCCCTTAGTCTCATAAATAAGACGAGACTCCTTCACTTTAAAGCATTGTTAAACAACTTTTCATATTTCATATATCATATCGTGTCAAAGTACAATAACCAAAGATAAGTAAATGCTGGGAATACCAATAAAGAACGGTGATATACAATTCAAGTAGGTAAATTTGCTTTATGTGATTGTGTCTTTGATACAGACAAACAGACATTGACAATGGAATCAGAAGTCAGCTTGTGTGATAGAGATAAGGGTTCATTGTTAACTTCTAGTTTGTTTGTATAAAACAATTTTTGCAAATACTCACCGTCCCGTGGCTAGTAATGACCTTCCCCAGTGCGTTATATCTTATTTGTTTAAATATAAAGGTATGGCAACACTTGGCATTGACCCACATAATTGGAAGATGATGAAACTTTTGTTAAAGAATGATTCATCAATTTTCTTATCTCTAATAAAGAGTAACGCAATACCTAGTACCATTAGAACAGATAAGCGGTAGAAGTAACATTCGATATAAGTTTGTCATTTCTATGTGCTTGTCGTAAAAAGAAAAATGGACTGTACATTAAGGCTTATGTTTGATATAAAGGTAATTAAGAGTAAATACATTTTACCCGCGCACATACACACACGCACACGCACACACACACCCACACACGCACACACACACACACACACACATCTCCATTGTAGAATTGTTCATTGCTTTTATGCAATCACATTCCGATAAATACATTCATAAACTTCCAACGTAAGGTTATTCATTTGATCGCAATACATATAATTTCTTAAAACATTGCAAGTATCATAACCCATAAACATAGCGCGCTTAGTGGCTCAGGAATAAATGGAGCAAACACGACTTGTGAGAGGCTATTATTGACCATTGGGAGATGGTGATGGTCTAGCGGCACGTTCACTTGATTAGCTCTCTGTCTTCGCCTACAAACTGACTCATGTAGAAATATTGTAAGCATGCGTGACCACAGGTTTCCCAGAGACTTCCTAAACGAGGTTTTCTTCTGAAGCCAAAATACACGTTATTTAACTCCATAACGCGGCACCGCGCGGACCGCGTCCAATTTATTGAGAGAAAAAAACACCCTATACGCATTTTCTTTGTCACAAATGCTTACAGTATTTAAATTTCATTGAGGCCCTGAATTATTATTTTTGTAAACAATGCCTTCAAATCAATGAAAGTGTAAACTAGAATATAAAAGAAACATGAAACCATGATGAGCATGATGAAAAATGAACATGTCAAAATTGAATTACTGATTTTGATTGTATTAAAAAGTGTACAAATTCTGTGACTAAGTAGTTTTAATGATTTGTATATAATAAGAGCATGGAACAGTGATGTAATTACAATATTCGAAAAGAAATGTAACCATTCAGCTTCAAGAAATGCTTTGATATAATACTCATTCTTATGTAAATATTTACCAAATTTTACTGCTAACTGATAAATTTTAATATAGATTAGTATGAAATAGCTGATATCAATATATTTTTAATAAAATAAACTCTTTCGAAAATTTAGTGTATTAGATTATTTATTATGAGTGCACGTGTTCATTTTACCCTGCTTGTGTTACCATCCTACCTCTACTTCACCACCATCCTTCCTCTACTGCCATCCTACCTCTAATGCCATATACCTCTACTACCTTCCTACCTCTACACCCATCCTACCTATACACCCATCCTACCTCTACTACCACCCTACCTCTATTGTGACCCTCCTACCTCTACCACCATTCTACCTCTACTATCATCCTGCCCCTACTACCATCCTACCTCTACTATAGCATCCTACCTCTACTACCATCCCGCCTCTACTACGAACCATCCTGCCTCTACTACCATCCTTTCTCTACCACCATCCTACATCTACTATCATCCTGCCCCTACTTCCATCTTACCTCTACTTACCACCCTTCCTCTAGGCCATGCTTCCTCTACAACCATTCTTCCTCTAATACCATCCTGCCTCTACTACTACTAATCCTGCCTCTACTAGCTATCCTCTACTACGATTCTCCTTCTCTACAATCACCCTGCTTATAAATACTACCATTCAATAATGAATATCTACCACCCTACTTCTATAGGCACTCTGCCTTTTGTACCATTCTATTGCTACTGCCATCCTAGACTTTAAACAAGGCCACATGTCTGATAGACGCCGAGCGACTAAAAAGAGACTAATCGCGAAAACCTGAGTGAACGCCAGTGCGAGAATCACTCGGTCGCGCGTTAACCCCGGGTATCTAGACTCATCTCAGCCGCTTAGCCAGAGTCACGAGGCCTTGTCAAAAGGCTACTGCCATCCTAACTGCAGTATAACGAGCCGGGGAGCGAATTTTTTTTCCGTACTCGAGAGAGCAAAAATCCCATGTGCGCATGCGCGTGGACTTATGATTTCTCTGCTACTTCCCATACGAAATGTACATGTATTCGCATGTACTGTGCACGATTCGCGTTCTACGAGTAAACGATGGCATAGTAGTCTTCAAACACAGACTCTGATTTGCCAGTTTGACAAATCAATATGCGTATGTGTCGCGATGTGCTTATTCAAGTCTGTGTAGTTGTATGATTCAGACCCAGTAGTGCATATGGAAATACATTGCAACTTGTATAGAATGGTATAGTAGTCTGCAAGCACAGACGCTAATCTGACAGTTTGACAACATACTAGTAGTGTGCTGAGAAGTACTTTATTCAAGTCGCCAACTTGTATAGAATGGTATAGTAGTCTGCAAGCACAGACGCTAATCTGACAGTTTGACAACATACTAGTAGTGTGCTGAGAAGTACTTTATTCAAGTCTGCGTAGATGTATGATTCAGACCCTACTGGTGCGTGCGTTAGAAATGCATCTCAATGTGTAGAGTGTAGTATAGTAGTCTGCAAGGACATAATAATATATTGTGTATTGATGAGTAGTGATTTTATGCAAGTTTGTGTAGTTTAATGATTCCAGACCCCATGGTAGGCCTATGTATTGTGCCACTGCTCTCTCACACTCTTTCTCTCTCTCTCTCTCTCTCTCTCCATATCTCTCTCTCTTTCTCTCTCTCTCTCTCTCTCTAGCCCTCCCTCCAGTATGCTCGCACTCTCTGTATTACTTTTATTTATAATCATGGTCTGCTGAGAGCCAGAAGGATGTTAACTCTTAACACAACGAATGCCCTTCTGGCTCTGAACAAACCCACACACCATGAGGTCATTTATTGGCCTTCTCAAAACCGTCATTCTGTAATAATATTTCTAACTTTGGTCTAATAACTCCTTTGTCAGTATAATCCATGTCAAACTGTCCGATTAGCGTCTGTGCTTGCAGACTACTATACCATGCTATTCAATTTGGGATGCATTTCTGTAAGCACTAAAATGTCTGAATCATACAACTACTCAGACTTGAATACTAGTACTATTGCTACGCACGATATATGCGTAATTGTTTTGTCAAACTGGCAAATCAGAGTCTGTGTTTGAAGACTACTATGTCATCGTTTACTCGTAGAACGCGAATCGTGCACAGTAGATGCGAATACATGTACATTTCGTATGGGAAGTAGCAGAGAAATCACAAGTCCACGCGCATGCGCACATGGGGTATTTGCCCTCTCGAGTACGGAAAAAAAATTCGCAGCCGGGGATTCCCCGCAATGCATGTACAGACTGTGAGAATGAGCTTCGTACGTACCTTGATATGGCGCTTTCTTTGGTGATATGAATTACAGTGTGAGCGCAATACAACCCTGTCTATTTATACAACCTTTTCTGTCGTTCATTATCATAATATTCACATAGCTGTACATTGACTGAGAACTAGGATCATATCACGGTACGTACAATAATTACGTTCATACTAATTTGAAACCTACGATTTAGGTAGTTATTTATTACCATCTAAATATCTTTTTTCTTGTGGTGTTGTCAATATCGGTGATTCATTTTTTGTTCAAACATTCTGTATGAGAGAAGGAATAAGGAGAAATATGATTTTATTTTCGTCTACAGTCTGCAGGGATTCACACTATCTCCATTACAGAGACCGCTCTAGGATTGTTAGAAAGGTGCATACGAAGGGGTTTGATGAAAACGACGAAATTCCACGACCGCTTGGAAACCTAGCGTGTGTAGAGACCAATTTTGGGGTAGGGTAGCTTCTCCCCCAATATACCCAGGTATACATTGATATAGACTAGAGAAGTATTGTGAATAGGATTTTTAAAAAAAAGATTGGATACCATGGAAAGCCTGATTGTAGTTGAAAACATTTAAAATTATAGATATTTTGCTTTCAATTTCAATTTTAATTTTAAAACATCTTCAGCCGGATACATTCAGAAACCAGTATGGAAAACAATTCCAAGAAAATACTGGAGACTATCTTCAGATTAGATCCTGGTGTTGATCTTACTCAGGAGCAACAAGACGACCTGTTTACAGCGATGTCACCAAGATGTCTAGTAGAAGCATTCCTAGATACTGATTTCATTGGGCTCAGGTAAGGATACTTACTGGCTACATTACACAGTGATTTACACATTCATATGCACCTTGGAATAATTTAGAATAGTTTGTCTTCTGTACTGCATCATAATGATAAATCAACTACTTTTCAGCCAAATATTTGGTTAATCTTTTAATTTTTTCGGCATAATGATATACGTTTGGTTTCCAAAGCTTTATGCTTGTATAAAAATGTAAGTATTTCTAATGATTATATACTTTAACTTTGTATTAAAGTCTTGTTTTGTTTAAATCGATGATCCTATGTTATAACCATTTGTACATTGTACAAATTATACAATCATTCCTTGGACTACTACTTTGTATTTCAAACCACACTGAATTGATATACAGTGGCGTATCTAGGACTTTCTGATGAATGGGAAAAAGGGTTGGTGGCACATGTGACAAGGGGGGGGGGGGTAACCCACTCTTTAAATGTACATGAGTAGGAGTGCACTCTTTCAGGAATCATGATAAAGAAAATGTTGTTTTGAAGAAGAAACACACACTCTTGAAACCATTCTCAAGACATTTCAACAAAACATTCCGAGACTTTCACCTTTTATATATAATTCGATACAAACGACATTTAATACTTGTTAATTGTATTATTTTACAGTTTATACCGTTTTGTTTGAATATTGTCAAATGCATTGGAAATTAATATCTTAATAATTTTGATAATACACAGTATACGCTTAGCTCATACCCCGCATGACAGTAAAAAATCAACAGTATTATACCACACCATTATTTTCTGTAGGTCTATCTATATAATGTAATCGAAATATTGTTATCTACGTGTATATTTTATTTGAAGAGACCAATATGCGACCTTGAAAATGGACTCACTGAAGGACACCTTTCTCCTGCTCAAAGACAACATAAAACTCTTAGAACAGGTACGTGTCAATACTTTTAGTTTGTAATATTCATATAAACAGGTGCGGATCCAAGGGGCCAAGCGGGCCTTGACCCCCCCCCCCCCCCCCCCCCTGCGGAAAAAAAAGAGAGAGAGAGAAGGGAAAGGGAAAGAGGAGAGAAAGGGAAATAAGAAGAGGAAGAAGAAAAGAAAAAAGGGAGGGGGGACGGACGAAAGGGCCTTGCTTCCAGTTGTTACCTCCCCCCCCCCCCCCCTTCCCAGGCAAACTTGAAACAGAGAGAAGGAAGGGAAGGGAAAGGAAAAGAGGAGAGAAAGGGAAAGAAAACAAAAGAAAAAAAGGTAGGGGAGATCAATTGCGATTTTTTCCCGCCAAGAAGGTGTAGATCAGGGGGGGGGGGGGGGGGGGAGCCAACTGGCGTACTGATGGGGGGTGGGGGGGGGGGGGGTGACAGATGCCCCCAAATATAATTAAAACGTGGTTTATTTCTAATTTGATACGGGTAATATACAAATGTTGCTGAAATGACATAATTTTTCGAGATTTTTCCTCAATCTTTAGTAAACTAAACTTTTTATGCGTTTGTTGGAAAATGGACAATTCTTAAGGAAAGAAAAAAGGAATAGTGACCTGCCTTTGTCAAAAAATAATGAGGTGTCAAAAAGTGCTCATCTGACCGTGATTAAATACCTAAAACCACTGAGCTTCCGGGGCTCTGTCCCCTGGATTCCACCTAGGGCCCTAAGGCGGGCACCTGGATGCTCGTCTGACGGTAATTTAATGCCTTAAACCCCTGAGCTCCTGGGGGCTCCGCCTCCTGAACCCCACGCCAATTAGTGACCTGCCAGTGTCACCAATAATGTATAAAAAATATGCTCATATGACCGTAATGAATGCTTAAAACCCCTATACTTTCGATGGCTCTGCCACCGGTACCCCCATAGGGCCCTTAGGCGGACCCGCGTATGCTAATCTGACGGTTATTTAATGCTTAAAACCCCTGAGCTTCTTGGGTCTCCGCCCCCTGGACCTCACGCCAATTAGTGTCCTGCCAGTGTCACAAAACAGGTATAACAAAATGTTCATCTGACTGTAATTAAATGCCTAAATCCCCTATGCTTCCGGGGCTCTACCCCCTCGACCCTACCAGGGGCCCTAAGGCGGGCACCTACATGCTTGTCTGACCGTTATAAAATGCCTAAAACCCCTGAGCTTCTCGACCCAACCAATGGTTCTTAGGCGGGCCCCTGGTTGCTCATCTGACCGTAATCTATTGCCTTAAAACCCCTGAGCCTCCGGGGGCTCCGACCAGGACCCCAGGCGAATTCGTGACCTGCCAATTGCACAAATAAGGTATCGTTATGCTCATCCGACCGTAATGAAATGCCTAAACCCCTGAGCTTCCGAAGGGCTCCGCCCCCTGGACCTCAAGCCAATTCGTGACCTGCCAATTGCACAAATAAGGTATCGTTATGCTCATCTGACCGTAATGAAATGCCTAAACCCCTGGGCTTCCGGGGCTCTGCCCCCTGAACCCAACCAATAGTCCTAAGGCGGGCCCATGGATGCTCATCTGACCGTAATTTATTGCCCAAAGCCCCTGAGCTTCCGAGGGCTACGCCCCCTGGACCCCTCGCCAATTTGTGTCATGCTAATGTCACAAATAAGGTATCAAAATATAATCATCTTACGGTAATTTAATATATAAAACCCCTGAGCTTCTGGGGGCTCCGCCCCCTGGACCCCACGCTAATTCGTGACCTGCCAGTGTCACAAATAAGGTATCAAAATATGCTCATCTGACGGTTATTTAATGTATAAAACCCCTGAGCTTCTGGGGGCTCCGCCCCTGGACCCCCACACCAATTTGTGTCCTGCCAATTTTAGCAATTCCCGAAAGATTTCGGGTACCGGGGCAATAGTAAAATTTTGATTAAAACCCATTGGGTTACGTGTTAAAAGTTACTTTGAGCGAGTGCGGATACCATACAGTGCTTTTTGTCTGCGATTCCGAATTGATATTAACATTCAGTCGTCTTTCCAGCGAAGATTAACAAACAGTGTCTCAGATTTTCTATGATGTTTTAACCAATCTTTACTTAAGAAAAGAATAAGGTAAAAATTCTTGGTAGATTTTTGTGTAAATTCGACTGCTTTAATATTCGAGACTTGGCTGTTTCTATACTGGCTCAAGGGGACGTTGCATCCTGCCATGACTCCGAGGCGCGCCTGGGCACAGCCAGGCCTCTCATAGCAGTCGATATATCTATACTATTTACTGTAGTGATTGAATCAAGCATTTCTAACAAACAAGATGTCCATTGCCCCAGAGTCACCAATCTATACAGAGAGTTTGAATCAACCTGAATCAATTGGTCACAACCATGGCGTGCATCATTTTGTTTTGTGCCTGCCCAACAAAGCATTATTCGCTAGGAAAAAGTGCCCAAATCGAATAGGGTTGCCAAAACTCTGTACATATATCTCTCTGCATATTGTCCCTTCTTGTCTTATTCTTACTATTCGTTTTGGTCATATTTAATGCAGGTAGCAGAAGTAATCTTCAAGCACCTGAAGGACATACATTCAAAATTATGCAAGGACAACATCAATTCCGATCTTCTCCGAGTAGTTCCGATCCTACTCGAGTGCCCAGCCTTCGACAGACCGGACAAAGAGTGGGGTGATCGTATCATCAGAAAAATGGCAGAAATCTTGATCTTGATGCATGAAACTCCGAAGGGGAACTTCGATGTGCTTGGTAAAAACAAATAAAAAGTGGCTTGAAGCATAATGTACACTACTATCTCAGGCCAGGGCATTGGACCTATACTGTCGTCCAAACATCTCGATTTTATAACATGACATTATTACGGTCAATTACAAATATTTAGTTCCTAGGGGTTTAATATATTTCCAATATCCTGGGAATCATTACCTTACGATAAAATACATTTCTCGGTCGTGGACTTAAAGAAAACTCATATTAAAATGACTACAAATGGATGATTTTAGACTGATTTGAAACATAGAATGAGTCTTGATAACTTAAACCATGGGACCATTTTTGTATAAATGTTTATATTCCCTTGACAGTTCGTTGGTGGAATGTGGACTCGGATATTTTAGCCAGAGTGATTAAAGTCTACGTACAGGCATTCAGGAATCTGGTGAAGTGTCTGTTCAATGAACCGATATCAACTGATAACCTTTACATACAGATGTTGGCAATCTTGAGAGAGGTTCGTATGTTTGGTATGGGGAAAACGATTTCATTTCCATTTTAAAACAGTTATTGGTCTTCCTGTCTTTCTGACTTCATGTTTGTTTTCATGTGACGTATTATTGCAATTTGAATATTCATATATAGCTGAGAAACACTTGATGATGTAGACCTTTATGAACAGAACGTAACAAAGTAGCAACGTGATAATCTGAGGCATAATGTTGGGGATAGGTTATACTTTTTACCTTTCAACTCTTTCTGTCAGCAACCTTTACTTTTACCCCTCTTGAGGTTTACTTTGAACATACAGTGCAAAATATAGCACTCCATGATGCGTGTTTCAGTATGGAGCTTCTTTTTGTAAAATAAAAGGGCAAACCAACCCTTGTAATAAGTTCTTTTTGTTATGTAAGAAAAAAGATAAGATGGATTGAATGGCGAAAATTTGAAATAAATCGGACCAATAATAAAGAAATTATGAATGTTTGAAATAATTCCAGCCAGTGGATTGTGACGTAGCCGAGGACAATTCTCTTGTTTTGTCGTGTACATAAATATCAATAATTTCTGTTTTTCTCCTTAGTGCCTTCTCCAAAATATATTATGGATAGCATATTATTGTAAGTCCTCTAAAAATGATAGACTCTCCTTAATCATACATTTTGGAGAAAAAAAAGTTTATGCATTTTTTGTGTTTGAACAAACGGGGAACATGTCCGTCATTACATGCCTGTAGTGATTACAACTTTCTCGTTTTTGTCCGATTTCGTTCAAACTTTCACCAGACTGCTTCTTTGATTTGTTTCTGCTTTCCTTTAGAGAAGTTTGCTATCAAGGTAGGATTTCCCTTTAAATACGTGTCTGTAGACCTGCTCAATGCAAAATTGTCTCACTATGATGCAATGAGAATGAAATAACTTAATGGATCATTTCACATACAGATCAATGAGTCTCTTGGGTACAAGGTTCCAGTCAATCAGTTTTACATCCGTCAACCAGGATATGAAGAAACAAACAGGAAGATCGAGAATTTGATTCTTCAGCTTCATCAACAGCATTTGGAACTCTCTCTCCTGGTATTTATTCAGTCTTCTTTATGCTTCACATAATCAGGAAAACATTACACAACACTACATCAGACAATCATGAAAATATAGGCAACTTAATCATATGTCAGTATAACACTGTTATCAATATTATGTTAATTATTATCATCATTTCCGTCATCATCGGCGTCATCATCATTAAAATGACGATGATCATCATCATAATTAACCATTATTCATCAACCACTATCATCTTCAGCATCTTTATCAACCATCTTCATCTGACATGCCTAATAATGGGGACAACCATCACCATGATCACTTTGTGTATTTGGCCGGTGGGAGGGACGCTGTATTTTTTCACAACTTGCCTATACACTTCGATGACTATATTATATTAAAAATACTATTGTCATTAGCGCCATCAGTGGTTTTATCCGTGTAATGTTGTAGTAACTTGCTATATCTACTTGCTTTATCTACAAATTGCTAAGTTAAAACTGTTAAGTCATGCATTTTATATTCTGTCTGTCAATATTAGTTAGATGCCCCCCTTCCCACTCCTCCTTATTAGGTACTGATTATGAAAAGAAAACAATAACAAAAGAAGGCAATAACATATTTAAGATACTCGATATATCCTGATAAAAAAAATATCTTCAACTCTTTTATTTTCAATAAGAAAATAAACACATGTCTCAACAAATGTGGTTGCTACTTGATATAAACATATTATCGACAATGAATTAAACATGTTTCAAGATTAATTTCAAAATGTAACATTTCATTCTAGATTATTATTATTACTCTTTTATTTTGAATTAGAAGGAAAAAAAATGCCTCAACAAATGCAGTTACTAATTGATATAAACATAATTATCGACAGTGAATTAAATTTGTTTCAACATTTATTTGAAAATGTATCATTTCATTCGATATTCTTATTGAGAAGCATGTAGTGTTTTTAACCTATAACAGGCCCTGGAATTTGATAGCCAGGGGAGGGGGGGGGGGGGGGGGTTAATCCTCTGATCTCTCCCGTACATTTTAAATTATATGGACTCCTGTCTTTGAGTTTTTTCTCCTCTTGACCAATTATGTCATTGAAAGTATGTTGTCTTTTTTTATACGTTTATTCAGGGTCTCCTTCCATTAGGTAACCTGCTATTTCTACTGGATGTACATCTGAAGTGGAAAATGCTGCGTACAGAGTTTAACGATACCAGTGTGGTATGTTTAAAGTTTTATCTATTAACAGTGTCAGGTCGTGATAGCAGTAAATTTCTTCTTGAAAAATGAAAACTAGATTAAATGAATTCAAAAAAAATCAAATATAATGGTCACTGTCCATGCTATTTTAAATTTCGTAACCTTGAACTCATTTGTTTAATATGTCCTTCTGACAAGGCGAGTAAAAGAGGAGTTGGCAATTTCAGTTTCAATTTTATTTCTTGATCTAAAGGAAAACAAATGAAACCGGTCATAGTGAAAAAGTGAACTCTCAAGGATTTGTTATCGTTAGTTCTATCAATATATACAGTGCGTCCCAGACAAAACGAAACCGAGAAGTATCGATGTTCTATCATAACTTAATCACAACTATAATTCATGAATGCATATTTCACGCATGAGTGATTAAAAGCAATTTGAAGGAAGGAAACCAAAAAGACATTTGGCGGGCGGTATCTGAATTTCGAAGAAAAATTCACATTTCTAAAAAATTTGATGATCAGCCCAATGCTTCCCTTCGTTTAACCCATTACGTACTGGGACGCAGGTAGCCCCTCTGTTCAACCCATGGGAACCATAACGTTCAGTAACCAGTGGGACAGAGTGCGTTCAATTTGAGATCCACCTGTCTCGTAGTGATCCAACGCAATCTCTAGCTAGGGTGGAGTTCGAGTTTTACATCCTACTATATTTCGCTTGATTAATAAGCATGTTAACCTTCTTTCCTATTCCAAAGCCTCATTCAGATATGACACTGGAAAAGCCAATTTTTTCCAAGCGATTTCTTTTCACAAAAAAATAAAAATATTGGCACTAAAATACGTGCCTGGAACAAATATGGGTCATTGGTTATTGGTGAAAATGTGATAGTTTGACTTATCTGTTTATTTTTGTATTTGATTGGTATAATTGAGGCATTTTGAGTCTTCCAGTAATAATCAATAATATAAAAATGATTCCTACAGGCGATTCACTCTCATTCAATCTGTGCATAGTTTCTAGAGCCACTGTGCAGCAATAGATTGTTGTTCTTTTTCTTCTATATTTATACAACTTTTATATCAAATTCTGATTTTTTTTTTTTTTTTTTGGTATAAATTGAAATTATGTTTATTTTATGCGTAGTATATAGCTAGGTAGAATATTTAATAAAGTATTTTCCTGTACAAAAGAGAAGAGAGAAATTGGCAATATAAAATATACATGTACACTGTATTGGATGAGATAGAAGCAATACAGACTAATTAAAAAACGGGAGGGAGGAGGGGGCTTAAACCTGTAGATTTAACATACTCTTGCATTTACTTTGTTTAAATTTGATTTGATTTTATTTATTCATCATCAATAACATCAGTGATTAAACATTTGAATACATCGTGAATGGTACATGTTCATAAATAAATATTATAGATCATATTAAAGAAAAACCTAACAAAGTATTGATATGCTAGACATATGTCTTTTCTCATAGAATATAGAAGGTGATGAAAAGGAGCCAAATAATAGCACATGTGCTAGTCGAGTCTGGCCCCTGTTCTTAGCACACACTTGGCAAAAATAAATATATCATTATCAAAAAATAAAACTTGACAGTAGAAGTATACATGTTGAGTAATACCGTAGCACAATTTCTACACTCCAAATATAATTATGAAGAGGATATACCAGGTTAAAAAGTCATAGATACATGTATCTACAGATTATTTATACAAAAAATGCATTTTTTTGACAAAAAAAAACAACAAAAATGTAATATGGAGATTATTTACAATATATACATGTGTACTTGCATAATTCAATCACTTATTCATCAAGTAATCGTTGAGATGTTTACGAAAAGTGTTTCTAGACCCTTTGTTTTTGATTTCATCGGGAAGTTCATTCCATAATCGGGTTCCTACACAAGTTACTGAAAATTTGCCTTGTGTTGTTTTATACAGTGGTATACGTAGATGGCCCTTTTCTCTTTTTCTTGTATTGTATCTATGCTCAATTTTATCACAATAATCCGTCAAACAGTGAGGTAAATTATTATGTACTAGGTCATACATAAATGTACATAGAGACAACTCATAGAACTTGTTAATATCTAAGATTTTCAATTCGTAAAACAATGGTGCTGAACGACTCATAAAATGGCTAAATGTGATTGTCCGTATGGCCATCTTCTGTCAAATCAAAGGTATTTAAAGTTGGGGACGAAAATATTGATATAATTTACCTGATGTTTAAGGATTTTTGTATACAGTGCGTCCCAGAAAAAACGAAACCGAGAAGTATTGATGTTATATCATAACTTAATCACAACTATAATTAATGAATGATACATATTTGGAAAGCTTAGAGTCTCCTCTTTCATGTGATGCTACTCAGATAATGCATATTTCACGCATGAGTGATTAAAAGCAGTTTGAAGGAAGGAAACCAAAAAGACATTTGGCGGGCGGTATCTGAATTTCGAAGAAAGATTCACATTTCTAGAAAGTTGAGTTTCTGCCCTTTCATATGACACCTCAATCAGGAAAAATGAGCGAGGAATGACAAAGTTCTGGTTGTTTAAAGTAGTGCTTGCATTTCCATAATTTTATTAAACGAATTCGTTTTCACTGGCTGCCTGCCGTATCAATAAACGAAATTAACAAAAGACTTAACTCCGTTTCGTTGACAATCAGCCGTAGACGAGAGTCTTCATGCATGGCTGATTGTCAACGAAACGGAGTTAAGTCTTTTGTCAAATCTGCTTTTTGCTACGGCAGGCGACCAGTGAAAACGAATTCGTTTGTAAAAAATATGAAAATGTAAGGGCTACTTTAAATGAACAGAACTTTGTTATTCCTGGCTAATTTTCCTTGATTGAGGTATCATATGAAAGAACAGAAAATGAACTTTCTAGAAATATGAATTTTTCTTTGAAATTCAGATATCGCCCGCCAAATTACTTTTTTGTTTCCTTCCTTCAAATTGCTTTTAATCACTCATGCGTGAAATATGCATCATGTGAGTAGCATCAACTGAAAGAGGAGACTCTAAGCTTTCCAAATATGTATCATTCATTAATTATGGTTGTGATTAAGTTATGATAAAACATCGATACTTCTCGGTTTCGTTTTTTCTGGGACGCACTGTATATGCGTAGTAAAGAATAACACGTTGTAGTAAGTAATTCATGTTTGTTACCGTGTGTGTTAGCTCAGTTACTAATTGAGTTTGTCCGCCTCACAACCGGGAGGTCGTGGGTTCGAACCCCGACCGCGTCATACCAAGAGACGGTAAAAGACGGGAGTTGCTGCTACCTTGTTTGGCGTTCAACAATAAGGGATAGAGCAACGTCGATCTCTTGCTGCTCAGTGGCTGCCTGGCTCACGATCAATTGGGCAAAAAGAATTTCCATTTTCTGTTTAACTTAATAAAATTTGGAGTGGACTTTAAAAGATTATTATTATTATTATTATCATTATTATTATCAAAACAAAACCAGAATGTAGCTAACGCTTTATCGTTATGAATAGTTTTCATTATTTCTTACTTTGTGGATAAATAACCCCAAATTAACTTTAACCTCTTAAAGATGTTGTTTAATTAGTGCATTTCATAACTCGAATCACATTTTTTCTATCTCTTTCTGTGTGTTTTCTATCATCTTCTCACTTTTGTGTGTGTGTGGTTAAGACATTAGGCTTACCAAATCGCTTCGCGCTTGAGTGAATGGACTACCTATTGCCAATATTTGATTGCATTGTGAAAACGTTACAGAATACCCGTTAATTATTATCATTATAATCATCGTAACCTCGCCAGTCTTTACTCATATCCTGCCATAAGGCTGCATGCACGCTACCGTTAAAGTGCTTTGTACATGCGAGCGAGCCATTGCTTCGCTGCATTGTGCATGCTTGCACGCATTCGTAATAGCAGTTATTGTTCATGCTCATTGTAGCTGTGCTGTGTTTTTCGCACAATAATGTTTCTCAAAATAAACTTGGCACGGAGGGATCGGTGGCTTGTCACAATGAGGATAAGCCCTGTGGCATAACAGTTAAGGACTGCTATTAGTAATGCAACATTTCAAAACTTCCTAAACGTGAAGGACCGCTATTCATGAGACGGAAAGGGGGTCACTATTCATCAGGGAATATCATATCCGTTATTCATAATGTGAGATGAGGATCCTTGTTTATAATTTACATCGAAGGGCATTACTCGCAAGGACCGTTATTCATAATACGAAATCGGGGTTTCTATTCATAATACAAGAGAAGCGTGAATAGCGATCCTGTTCTCGTGTTATCAATAAGGACCCCTATGAATAACGACACCCGATTTTGTATTATGAATAGCGGTCCTTGCGAGTAATGCCCTTCGATGTAAATTATAAACAGCGATCCTTATGAACAAATATTTTTTTATCCATATCCTTTAGCTTCACTTCTCAAAGATATTGAACGACATTCTACTGAAATTTGAGGAAGCTTTCGGAATGGGATCTGGGATTATGTTATTAATTGGCTTAGGCCATTTGAAGATACGTCCGGAACCAATAACCCTTCGATTCGAAATTGACAACGACAAAGTTGTTGAATCGGCTATCTCGAAGGTTGAATGTAAAGATGAAACATCTCTCTTGCTCCCGTTCGAAGTCTATTTCAAGGGAAACGTGTCTTTGGGTGTAAATGCTGGTGGCCCCATGAAGGTAAATATCAACACCCTTTCACACGATCGCAACTACTTTCGAAAAATCAACCGAAGGCAATTTCAATATCCTTGTGCGTCACCTATCTAAATTTGTAAACTTGACAATGACGTCTAAAGTCATCTGAAAATTATTTATATTAGACACACAATAGGGTATTGAAATGGAATTGAACTTGATTTTCGAAAATAGTTGCGATCGTGTGAACATAACTTTATCTTTAGAGAGAAAATGCAGGCAAAGACTTATGCCAAAGTTTTATTTTCCGACGTCGTCTGAACCAAACGAAATATTTTAATTTACAACTGTGTGTTATATTGCTTTTTCTATAATAATTCGATATGAAGAACCTGAACTCACATTAAGATATTTCAATTTCAATATTGCAATCTTAACTGGACGGTAATATTTTAATTTGAAGAAAAAAAACTATTATTAATTAATAGCTGATTTTGTTCGGTTTTTTTTAACGTGTATTTCTTTTCAATTTCTCGAATAGGAATTCTTTTCCCGACTGTTTGAAGAGCTGTTCAATGTTGGAAAGCATTCCATCTTCAAGAAACTCGAAGATTCTTCTACGTGTACGACATTGTGGTTTAACAAGGTTATTATACAAATCAAACTTCCATCCTGGAAGTAAGAGTACACATTTTTTACTAATCTCAATCTATTGCGTATTGCGAATACATATTGATTATAGCTTTTACTGGCGTCAACGGGCGGGTTGCAGGGGAACACGATAACACCCCCCTCCCTCCTCTCTCTTTAAATTATTTTGTAAAAATAATTTTTTTCACACGTACATTAAATGTTTTGCTTGATTTAATCTACAATGCCAATGTGCTAACAATGCCTAGTTTGACCCCCCCCCCCCTAAAAAGAGCCCTCCTTGCTCCCCACCACATTCACTGTTGGAAATCTGTCGACAACGACGTCTGTTTATGAATTTATTGGTTTTGTAATCTGATTATTCGACCATGAGTAATTAAGACCTGTGGCCCAGTGTTCAGTGGGTTGATACTCAGGCAGGCAAAGCTGGTGTTCCAACGGAATCATTATCTTGACATTATAACCATAAATTACAAACTACCATGTTTACAGACCAAATTTTGTGCACCCCCATATTAGCCAATTACAAAAATATACCTCATCATTTTGTATTTCGCGCAGGAGTGTTTGTATAGATCATGGATAAAGCACTTTTGTTTTCTTTTTGTAATTAAACGTTATTATAGGATTCCAAGGACCTGGACAAGTTGCGATCAGTCGGGAAACTGTTTGCCCTGATGTTCTACAATAAGGTCATCGTCACAATGCCGTTTCCATTTCTTTTCTACAAGAAACTGCTTGGAAATAGGTACACACCCAATCAACAATTGTTATTTTAATCGAAAGAAGGCAAGGAAGTTATGTGCCTCTCATATTTTTAGGGTCAGGGGTTACACAATCCCGCATTCTCTTGTTATTTTGTATCATTTTCATTTGTATCCTTGATTTGGAGAGTTTATTGATGAATTTTTTGAACAATTTGAACATTTCAAAACGCTTGTAACTCCTTATGAACTACCACGAGATCAGTAGAGTTTTCACGACTTGTTTCCCCGATTTCCGTACAAGTTGTACCGAGTTTGTTTTAGAGACAGCTAGTTGTCAAACCCTACAAGCTCTTGGAAGCACACACCAAATAATGACTACATGCGTATGAATAAATGGATCTGGAATCGTATCAGGACAATAACATACCTCCTAGAGTCTAGCGATCATCCCCCGAAAAATTACCCCCGAAAAGTTACCCACCGAGGACAATTACCCCTCCCCTCCCCGTAGACAATTACCCCATAAGACATTGCCAAAAGACAAGATATTATGCTTGACTTCCCCCCTCCCCATACACACACACACACACACACACACACACCACACGACATACACCCACACGCCCACACACACAAGCACACATGCACTCGCACACACACACGCACGAACACGTGTAGGCCTACACACGGAGGATAAGTTTATCCTAGAGAGAAATTTCCGGACGGTTATCGTCAAACGGGTTATTTTTCCCGGGGGGGGGGGGGGGGTAATTGTCCTAAGGGGACGATTTTCCAGAGGGGATTTTCCTCGGGATGTGATTGTCCTTGGGGGGAAATGCAGGGGCGTCGCTAGACCTTTTTCAGTGGGGGGGGTGTAGAGGCCAACGATTTCCGACAAAACTAGCCACCAATTACCGACAAAATTAAATGTCCAATATCTACAAATTTAACCCTATAAACCTGGGGCCGAAGGCTAAATTGTTTTTCTTATGGACTATCTATAGTACTTGCGTATGCGCAAAGGGTCATTTTCCTCGACGACATAAATATACGAATTATTCGTCAACTTAGTCAGCATCATAGCTAATTATTTTAATGCAGGCGCGGAGCTAGGATCTTATTTTAGGGAGAGGCGGTAGTGAGCAAGCAAATCACTTAAAGAGCGCGCGAATTAGGGGAGGGGTGTGGGTGATAGGCCTCCCGCGCGAAGCGCGGAAGCTTAGACGTTTCCTTAAATTATTAGGAGAAGAAGACGATTTATTGTACCGTTCTCGACTGTTAATCCTTGTCTGAATTCAGTTTGTCCCCCTCCCGCGCAAAGCGCGGAAGTTTTGACGTTTCATTAAATTATTAGAGAAAGAAGACGATTCGTTGTATCGTTCTCGACTCGTCTAAATGAAGTTTCTCCCCTTCCGCGCGAAGCGCGGAATTTTTGGCGTTTCATCACAATATAGAGAAAGGAAGACGATTCCTCCGTACCGTTTTCGACTCTTATTAACCCCTATTCATCTTAATTCAGTTTCCCCCTCTCGCTCGAAGCGCGGAAGCTTTTGACGTTTCCTTAAATTATTATAGAAAGAAGACGATTCGTTGTACCGTTTTCGACTCGTCTAAATGAAGTTTCCCCCTTCCGCGCGAAGCGCGGAATTTTTGGCGTTTCATCACAATATAGAGAAAGGAAGACGATTCGTCGTACCGTTGTTGACTCTTAAACCTTGTTTGAATTTAGTTTCCCCGAAAATTTTAAACCTCTGATTTCTTTAGCTATAGGAAAGTGAAACTTCGAGAAAATACAAGTATTGTAGTTGTCACTCTTGAAGTCGCCTTTTTTTAATCTGAATTCAGTTTCCCCTCTCGCGCGAAGCGCGGAAGCTTTGACGTTTCCTTAAATTATGAGAGGAAAGAAGACGATTCGTTGTACCGTTTTCGACTCGTCTAAATGAAGTTTCCCCCTTCCGCGCGAAGCGCGGAATTTTTGGCGTTTCATCACAATATAGAGAAAGGAAGACGATTCGTCGTACCGTTGTTGACTCTTAAACCTTGTTTGAATTTAGTTTCCCCGAAAATTTTAAACCTCTGATTTCTTTAGCTATAGGAAAGTGAAACTTCGAGAAAATACAAGTATTGTAGTTGTCACTCTTGAAGTCGCCTTTTTTTAATCTGAATTCAGTTTCCCCTCTCGCGCGAAGCGCGGAAGCTTTGACGTTTCCTTAAATTATGAGAGGAAAGAAGACGATTCGTTGTACCGTTCCCGACTCGTCTAAATGAAGTTTTCCCCTTCCGCGCAAAGCGCGGAATTTTTGGCGTTTCATCACAATATAGAGAAAGGAAGACGATTCGTCGTACCGTTGTTGACTCTTAAACCTTGTTTGAATTTAGTTTCCCCGAAAATTTTAAACCTCTGATTTCTTTAGCTATAGGAAAGTGAAACTTCGAGAAAATACAAGTATTGTAGTTGTCACTCTTGAAGTCGCCTTTTTTTAATCTGAATTCAGTTTCCCCTCTCGCGCGAAGCGCGGAAGCTTTGACGTTTCCTTAAATTATGAGAGGAAAGAAGACGATTCGTTGTACCGTTCCCGACTCGTCTAAATGAAGTTTTCCCCTTCCGCGCAAAGCGCGGAATTTTTTTTTGCGTTTCATCACAATATAGAGAAAGGAAGACGATTCGCCGTACCGTTTTCGACTCTTATTATTAAAGCCCTATTCATCTGAATTCGGTTTCCCCCTCTTGCGCGAAGCGCGGAAGCTTTGACGTTTCCTTAAATTATTAGAGAAAGAAGACGATTCGTTGTACCGTTTTCGACTCTTAATAAGCCTTTTTTTAAATCTGAATTCAGTTCCCCCCTCTCGCGCGAAGCGCGGAAGCTTTGACGTTTCCTTAAATTATTAGAGAAAGAAAACGATTCGTTGTACCGTTCTCGACTAAATGAAGTTTTCTCCTTCCGCGCGAAGCGCGGAATTTTTGGCGTTTCATCACAATATAGAAAAAGGAAGACGATTCGTCGTACCGTTTTCGACTCTTATTATTGATATTGATATATGGTGGTGGTTATTTTACCTGACAGCTAAGAAAGCAATAAATGCTTGTTAATAAGCAACCAGAAGACCGACGGCTAAAGGTCCTCTCCGAGGGACCTGGTAATGAGGATTAATGCCTTATCAAAGGGCACTAGCGCATTGACTTGGTTTCGAACCCGGGTCACCGGATTACGAGACCACTGGTCTACTGACTGAGCTATCGCGCCTCCTCTAAATTAAGCCCTATTCATCTGAATTCAGTTTCCCCCTCTCGCGCGAAGCGCGAAAGCTTTGACGTTTCCTTAAATTATTAGAGAAAGAAGACGATTCGGTGTACCGTTTTCGACTCTTAATAAGCCCTATTTGTCTGAATTCAGTTTCCCCCTCTCGCGCGAAGCGCGGAAGCTTTGACGTTTCCTTAAATTATTAGAGAAAGAAGACGATTCGTTGTACCGTTTTCGACTCGTCTAAATGAAATTTTTGGCGTTTCATCACAATTTAGAGAAAGGAAGACGATTCGTCGTACCGTTGTTGACTCTTAAACCTTGTTTGAATTTAGTTTCCCCGAAAATTTTAAACCTCTGATTTCTTTAGCTATAGGAAAGTGAAACTTCGAGAAAATACAAGTATTGTAGTTGTCACTCTTGAAGTCGTCACAGCGGATAAAAAGTCACAGTTCGTAGGGGAAAAAACTTGTCGGCCGACCGACAATATACATCGCACCGACTTCAAACTTCTGCATTGATATAGTACACGAGGATCGAGCAAGAATACCGACACAGCTGACCCGACACAGAGACATATTTACCCGTGTCATTCTTGCTCCCTCGAAGAGACGACTCCACCGGTCCACCCAACAACCCCCTTCTCTCTTTTACTCCCACTACTCCTCTCTCAGGCTCTTACCTCCCCTCTCTCTCTCTTTTATTCCCCGTTTCTTTTGTTTCCCTTTTACTCTTTTTTCTTCTTTTTTCCTTTTCTTTCTTTTCTTTCTTTTCCTTTCTTTTCTCTCCTCCCTCTTTTTGTTTTTTCTCTTTCTTTCTTCTCTTTTCTTTCCTTTCTTTTCCTTTCTTTCCTTTCTTTTCCTTTCTTTCTTTTCTTTTCCTTTTCTTTTTTTCTTTTCTTTCCCTTTCCCTCTCTCTTTTTTTCCCTCTCTTTTTTTTCCCTCTCTTTTTTTCCCTCTCTTTTTTTTCCCTCTCTTTTTTTTCCCTCTCTTTTTTCCCTCCCCCTTTTCTCTTTTTTCCCGACGGCAGCGCAATTTTACCGACAATATCCTGACAGGTGGGGGGGGTGTCGCACCCCCCCACACCCCCCCTTTGGCGACGCCCCTGGGGAAATGTCCCACTGGTAATTAGCCGGGGAGGTAATTGTCCGACACCATAACTGTAGCTTATTACAACAGATTACTAGATAAATAAAACGACTCTATTTTAACAATATTCAGTCAATCTAGTTTCGAAGATCTGAAACTACTAGATCCCGGGATGGCAGAGAGCATGGGAACATTGCTAGAGATGAGTGACGATGACCTAGCCGACTATAGCTTTACGGTGCAAGGACCGCTGAACGAAGCGGAGATCGAACTCAAACCAGCAGGCAAAGACGAGGCCGTGACTACTGCAAATGTGTAAGCTTATTATGACTCAGTCAGACAAAATTATACCGTTGTGTGTTTAAAGATTCTGTATTGGACATTTGTATTTAGTCGAACGTGGAGTAGTTGATTGTGTATCAATTTGTTTTGGAATGTAATTATTTAAAAAAAACATCCCAGAATTGTTTATGACAAATTATCTACATTAAGCAAGGAACTCTAATGTTGATTTTAATTGAGAATTTCTTTCTGAATACTGGCTATAAAATTATTTAATTATAGATTTCATACTAACGCCTAGCAAAAACCGTGTCACATGAAATTAGGAGTTTATAGCTTTAATTGTAAAAGTTAAAAGTATCTTGAATTCAAGTTTCAAGTTTCAAGTTTAGTTTATTTCCAAAATCTGATAAAAATACAAAACAATCAGAAGACAAACAAGAATACAACATAAATATAACATAACAGATAATGGCGGGATCGACAATAGGCCTACAGGCCTGTCTATGGTCAATCCCTTAAGTATATACATGCAAAACAAATCTAACAAAAACATTAACTAAGTACCTAACAATACAACAACAGCAACTACAACGGATGGGTAAAAGGAATGGGAGAGGAAGGGAGAAGGCAAATTAATATAATTTTAAAAGATGATTTTTATATGTTCGTTTAAAAAATGGAAGACTTTTGGTACATTTTAATGTATGTAAGCACTCGATTGCGAGATTTCTACCCCCTGTATTGATTATGGTATCCTGGTAAGTAATTCTGAACGATACAAGAGATGTTTAATGAACGCCGCGTTATATTTACTCTCGTTTCCAACCGAACCCTGAAAATGGATTTAATCATGAAGTCTTGTTGGCTTCCAATGGAAACATTTCTTTTATTTTACGAACCCTAGTCTAGAGTACATTGAGCTTTACGCCAGGCACTACACAGCATCTTCTCAGTTCGATGTTTTCAGTGAGAGTTTTCGGAGCATGTTCCGTCGATTCACCCTTCACCGACTTTTCGCACTACAAGAGCTGATGTCATTATTCCAAGGAGGGGAATATGATTGGAAGGCCTTTCAAGAAGTGAGCTCCTTTTCTTCAATTTTTTTTTGTTTGTTTATCCTCTCTATTCAATGCACTAAAAGAAAACATAAATGTATAAAACTAATCTACTTAGGACAGCCTGGTTGCCGAAAATAAACAAAATGTCGTTGTTTTTTCTTCATCATAATAAATGCAAAGTTAGTAGGTGCCTTGTGATTGAATAGAAGATAATTTAAAGTTAATACACGCTGTATACTTTAAATATGATTCTTGAGAGATATATTAGAAATTGTGTTTAATTTTGTGGCACAGACCAATTATGTTTTTTGTTGTTGTTGCTGTTGATTATCCTATTTTTTTTAATTTGCTCTACTTTACACAGAGCTTTGGTTATGAGAATGGCTACACAGCAAACCATCGCGTGGTCGAGATATTTTGGTCAGTGTTCCATGGCGATCTCACTGAGGATGATAAGAGAGACTTTCTGAGTAAGTCAATCTTCACTGGTGATCGTTGACCGACAAAGGCCTAAATGTATATACATAATACGTACCTATAGCACAGTGCTGAAGGGAAGAAATATAAAAAAGATCGGTAACTTCATTGTATTTTTAACGTATGACATGGATAATCCCTTTTAAAACTTACTGTGACAAGTCAAATATTGTGCTGCTTTGGCATCTTCTTGTCATTTTGACAAGACAATTCTGTTCTGACTTCAAGACACTGATAGTGTCACTGTGACAATATGATGATAAATTGATAATTTCTCTCGCTCCCTTTCCAGGACACAATGCTTTTACGATCCACCCACCACCTTTGATTATGTCATGATTCCGAAGGTTTGAAATTTAGAAAAACAATTTGTTTTCCTTCATAATTCTGAGAATGACATAACGTTCTTTCTCCAAAATTTCGTAATTCTGAACAAAATGATACTGGGTTTCATGTCATTTTCGGAATTAGAAACACTTAGAATCATGGAAGCTATGAGCCCTATTTCACTTTCCGAAATACGAACCTTCTAAATTGTGAACCTTCAAAGTAACAGACTTTTTGCTATTTGAGTGAACCTTGATAAAAAAAATGGACATGTTACCGATTATCTTTCTTCTATGCGAATTGTTTTAGGAGTCATGACGGGTGCTGACCATGTCCCCATTGGTGGAATCCAGGAGATTAGACCTAGGATGTGGCCCATGGGAGGAGACGAAGATTGTAAGGGGAAACCCCCAAAGGACATGTGCCCTGAAGTGAATACTTGTCATGGTTTCATCGTGCTCCATCTCCCGAGGTACAAGAACAGAGAGCACCTAAAGGAA
Organism: Strongylocentrotus droebachiensis; assembly: GCA_035222895.1. NCBI lineage: Eukaryota > Metazoa > Echinodermata > Echinoidea > Camarodonta > Strongylocentrotidae > Strongylocentrotus > Strongylocentrotus droebachiensis. The sequence goes on along the minus strand of JAVYIG010002026.1, from coordinate 192,776 downwards.
CGACTCATGAAGCTAATAGAGATGAAAGGGCATGGATTTCATAAATTAGTAGAATAACCTTTGACTGTCGTAGACACTTTAATAATCTCGGTATTAAAAACTAGTTAATTAATTGTAATGTTGGGTAAATTGAAATATAATATGTATCCTGATGAATAGAGAAAAAGTTATGAAATTGTATCTGTCATACACGGTGGCACTGAATTTGGTCACACTGACAAAACGACTTATATTTTGGGCCATTGGAAATAATGTAATTGAACATTTTGTTTGGTCCGTAGTCGGTTTGGTATTGGTCTCATTTGTGTGACTGAGCTGCGATAACATCCATTCAAGTGGTCTGAGGTTGAGAAAAGGGTAGTAATTTTAAGATTCAGTTTTTGTTATTAGTTTCCTCCATCTTCATTGAGTGCGCTTCGCTATTACAACGTAAACATGTAACGAAGCCAACAAAAGACGGCGAGTATGAGGATGAAGAGGATTAAACAAAGGTAAATACAAAGTTAGACAAGTTCTGGTTGCCCATACAAGATGCTCATCCATGGGAAAAGTTAGTTTTCTATCCTTTTGGCACAGCAGAGCATACTTGCACAATACATGTAGTTGAATACAACCAGCTCGTTAATGAATTAGAGGTTAGCAACAAGCGGATGTTGACCAGAAAACCGACTACAGAAATAACTGCATTTTCCCAATAGATCCGGTTATTAGGTATAGTAAAAAGGAATTCGATTAGATTTTATGTAATAACAAATCGCTCAGACGTTGCCAAGCATGTCTTGTCTTTGGAAAGTTGGCAAAACAGGGATATATATGTAAAATATGACTAATTTTGATGATTGCGATTAAAATCATAGTTAATAAGACAGATTGTCTAGCAACAATTGACCGATTTGCACATGTTTATACGAGAGAATAATAAGAATGTGCACCGCCAAAGCTTTTGATATTCCTGTTAGTCCAGAGTACTGCACTAAACAATTATAAACTGATGGTGTGCTGTAAGTGTTGTATATTCTTGCATTTATACATTAATGCATTGTAAATCTGATAATCAATTTGAAGATATCTTTAAATAATTATGTCTTTATTATCTTGTATTTTTCTCCACAATGCGCCATGGAGTGTTCTATCAGACATATATTCGAGTGGTTTCTTCACTGTGATTTTTATTGTTGTATAAATATAATAATGATTGTATGCACAAATCTCAAGTATTTTTCATTTTGATATAAGAAAGTGTCATTGGTATCCCTCTAGGGCCCACCTCTCTCTTATATTTTAGTCTCGAGCTACCTGCCCAGGAAAACTGCGGTCCTTGTTGTTGGTCGTCCCTTGCACCGTCACTAGGGACTTTTAGATTTGCACAACGACAACGTGGATTGCTACGATCGACGTCCTTTTAATGCACTGCCTTGAATGGACGTCACACGTATCAGTCCACGCAAATCTAAAAGTCCCTATGATTCGTCCGCTTGGTTTGTGGTGTTCACCTAGTGCAAGGATTCCGGATCGGATGGCGGGTGGTTTGGGTGTTGGGGACGGCTAGCTCGTGTTTATGCACGATTCCCGGGTGGGTTGCGCAAAGCACTTTAACTTTAATTTTGTTTAGCTGACGTTGTCTTCCCCTCTCCTTTACCGTTAAACTTCTTAAACCCCTTTATATCGATCAGTGACACAAAGACGTAACTCCAAATTTTGCCAAAATTAGTATTTGACCGGGGGGGGGGGGGGGGGGTCACTCACGTATTAAGGCATACGGGGGTGTGCCGCTAAACCAACCAACCCAACACCCCCATTGAAGTCAATGGCTAGTGAATCATAGACTTAAATCTTAAGGCCCAAGTGCTCAGTGAAACATAAACCACTTTTTCTCAAAATGGCCAAAATGGAGTTACGTCTTTGTGTCAATGACCCCTCGATATAGTCTTATGCTTCTTCTTAAATTGTGAATTCAAATTTATTCATTTATTTTTATTTTCTATATGACTCTTGGTCTGTGCCTGATTTAGTTATTGCACAGCTCGAGAATCCGCTATTGACGTACTTGTAATAATGTATACATATTGTTGTTATTGTTTACTATATGCCCTTTTTGCAATATTTAGTGATGATAGTTATTTGGTATTTTAACTTATGTAACTTATTTATATATTCGTTACTGCCATTGTATTATATATACTTGATTGAAATGTTATATTGTACCCAAGACAGGTGTCAGTCCTCGGACTGTTAGTTCTTGGTTTTTGATGTGATTTAATTTGATTTCAATAAATCCTATATAATATTCCTTTCTATGTGGTCACTGGAGAAAATACCATATGGTGAACTGAAATTCGATCTTTGTAGAAGATTGTAGGTTTTTAACATACAGGTTTACTCAATGTAATTGTCCTGCCTTTTGGCTTCAGTTATCAGCCGGGTAGGATTCGAACCCGAGATATTTGGTGCGACAGGCAGACGCTTTACCAACTTAGCCAACTCACCTCACTATAATCCTTGATAATAATGACGTTGTTTATTATATTATGGTATTTATTGTCCTGCCTTTGGTTTTGTCGTTTCTCCGCCATTATTTGTTACGAAGGCGTATGCTCCCGCGACCCCCCCCCCCAACAAAACAAAAAAAAAGAGAGAGAGAGAGAGAGAAAAGGACACGATGCTGAAGTTTTGTGTTTGTCTTTTATGTAAGTTCCCCAAATTTGACATCCCCTCTTCCCCACGCGCACGTACGCAGACCACACACACACATACATACACATACACGCATACGCACACGTACATTACACACACCCAGGCACACACCCACTCACACATACACACACGCACGCACACTAACATCGGCCCTTTAACTTTAACTGTAACTGTCTCCGATAGAAGCCATGTTGTCGAACACATATCAGTTGCACCACAATAGACCGGTTAAAACAGTTTTAGTTTATGGGCGTTTCTTTTATGCATACAATTCAAATATGTTAATACACCGGTCTATTTTACATGTACCTTAATGTTTGCACTAGGTATATCAGTATCAACTTTTATCACACAAAAACATTCTTGAAGTAAGAAGTACAATAAAATGAAGGTAACACAGGTAAGATGACTGATTTCCTTTGACGTATTTTTTTATTAAACATTTTATGTATCCATTCATGTATTTTAGATAACCTTAATAAATTATATCAATGCATTGTGTAAACAAAGATAATAGAAGAGAACTACCCCAGGGGAGGCTCGTAGGCAGTAACGCCAGATAATGGGGTTTAATATGCATAACTTCAATCAATGCTAACTTCAAATTCAAATACAAGTAGAAATGGGTAAACACGTTCCAACAAAAATACTTGGTAGTAATAAAGAAGAAACCAAAACGTTAACTTTAGTTACTACATATGCACAAAAAATATAAGAAAAGAGGGTTTTATATGGCTTGACCTGTTGTTGTGTGAATTTAATACCTCAGTCACACCATTAAGACCGACACCAGGCCGATACCAAAACGATCAAGAACCACGTTATACCCAAAGGTCGAGAGTAGGTCGGTTTGGAGTTGGTAGGGAGTCAGTGTGGAGTTGGTGTGGCGATGTGACGAAAGTATAATGCCTCAGTCACATCGCCAAACTAACTCAAGACCGACTCCAAATTGACTGAAGTTTGATCCCTGAGCTAGTGTATAATGTTATGTACTCGTTTGTTCTGTCTGTAAGCCATATATAAATTTGGAAAACCGAGTAAAGGCAAAATACTGCGAAAACAGCGAATAACATACATTGAATATATAGTGCCCTCATCGTTCAGTGCGTGGCAGTGTGTAAAAAGGCATTTAGAAACATCTTTCGAAGCCATGCTGATGTTGATATATATCTGTTGATACTGCTGTGGTTATATTTAATTCATATTAATATGTTTGCCATTTTAGAGCTCTATATTCATGTTGCACTACTCGCCCCTTTTCCAAGTATTTACCTTTGCTCGGTTGTCCAAAGTTATGTATGGCTGATTGGGTATACTCGCGTGGGTCCGCATCTGACGCTATCTTGCTTCCAGCATGGATTTTATGTGTAACTCCGTATCTGAAAAGCTGTCGGTAGAGCTACGCATGCCCTTTAAATAATGAACAAAATGACGCCCAATCTTGAACAAATACTGTATTTAACGGGCTGTGAGATTAGCCAGAAAGATAGCTGATCCAAAATTATCATGAAAATAGCAGAAACATATCCAACTTTCAAGAGTCGTGTCTTATGTTTGGCAAGATACACATTATCTACAAACTTTCATGTCAAACCAAATATACAAAGTATAAAAACAACCCCGTTATTACACAATTCTTTCATATGATTATTCATAATCTTTGTTAATATTGTTTAGGATGGTTTTTATGATTGTTTATAATTTATATGATCCTTTCTTCTTTTGAACAGGTTGTCTTGAACATTTGACAAACATCTGACAATAACCAGTAAACAAAAGTAACTTTATATTGACACATAAATGAAAGGCCCGGAACGCAAATTGCATAAATATTGAAATATTATAATTTCATCACATAGAGTAGACCTCTGGTCTTGATCTTGATTTACTTCCGGAGTACAAATGCTAGGGTCACACTCAGCCAAACAGGAATCATGCTGCCAGAAAGAGAGTAAACCCTGAAGAAGAAGAACAAAAGGAAATATCACGAAATGAAAATTCGAGGATACCATAATAGATAACAATTTTGATATCATATGCATGTGATAATTTTTATATTAACAATAGTCTATTTTAATACAATGACATTATTTGTTTGCATCATATTCAAGGGATAGGAAAATCATCCTTTTATATAGGTACTGCAATGTCAATTCCAAAGAAAATTGCTCGTGTCACGTGCCTAGTGTCGGTCTAGCAGAATTTCGGTCTCATAGGCCATCAGCCCCATCGGTGGTCGATCAAATAATAATAATAGTAATAGTATTGGATATTTTAAAGCGCACATATCCACTACGCAAGGTGCTCAAGGTGCTCTAACATTTCCCTGGCTCTGCTAGGCGGTGAGGCTACCGATTTCGGTGCTCACAGCAGAGCAGTCATGGAATTCCTTCCTACCGGTACCCATTTTACACCTGGGTTGAGAGTGGCAAATGTAGATAAATGCCTTTCAAAATGGATGACCCTTTCTCATTAGATTAGTTTCCAAGCTCTTCAATGCCATTTTTGGGGGTATGTATCCATTCCCTTTACTACATTACGTCTTATCTGAATTTCAGGAAATGGAACGTGTTTTATATTCTAACCCAAACTATCGCGTTGTTATTTGACTTGCTCTAGCAAGAGGCCTCCAGAGGCCTAATCATTTTTGAGCGTGTTCCTTAAAACTTGCCCTAAAATCGAGTTTCATATATTAAGCACTATTAAATCAGTTTTTCCCTTGCCTTTATGTTCACGATGCTGTAATATGACTAAATAGTTTAATGACTAAATCTACCCCCTACCTTAACTATCTGTCTGACACCCTAGCCCATTGACAAGCTCATGCTAGAATCCAGTACGACGTCGGACCCTGGATTAAAGATTTGAAAAAGCATTTTCTACACATAAACGTTTGTATTCATTCATTTTCGTTTAAGGGACTCGAAGATAATAAGAACCTTTAATCAGCGATGTCATCCGAGTAATGACATAGATCAAATTCCTTGACAGGCTCTTTTTCCCGATTGGTTTATCCTTTAAAAATAATCAGTGTTGTGGTACTTAGACTTGGACTAGGACTCGAGTCCAATATTTTAGGATTTGAACTTGGACTCGGACTGTCGGGACTTTGACTTGTTTCTTCGGACTACAACACTGGCAATACCCCTGCAATCCACGAGCAAATACCATTAAGATGGTCTTTACATGAATCACTTTTTTTTTGTACACCTGTTAGAATATTCACGGGATATAAAAACCCCGAAAAAATGGAAATTCCTTTAAAAAATAAGCTCAGATATTAACGTAATTTGCAAAGTTACGCAATCGGACGCCCCAATCGGTACTGGAACTGTAATTATGGAAACATTGAATTTCATGACGATCAAACCTCATTGACGACAGTTTTAACTAATCAGATATCTAGAATTGGCCACACAAGCACTTAACCTGATCCTATATAATCGGATATCTCAAAGAAATGTAAACATGAGAAACGATCAAAGGCGACTTTAAATACAAAGAAATCTGAAATCGGATCATTGTGGTTCGTGGTTTAAACGGAGGGTGGCTAAATACTTTCTCTCTTGTCGACCCTGTCTTCGATAAAGAAAGATCGATCTGAAATGGATTGATCCATGAAAGTGACAGATCAAGGGTTCTCTGGGAGGGGATGGGGCACAAGGCCAAAGATTCCATGACAACCCCCCATCCCCCCCCCCCCCCGCCCAAAAAGAAAAAATCATCATCATCAGTTTTTGGGCAAAAAAGTTCTCCAACAATAGAAAGGTGTCATCAGCCTATACGTTTTTTTTTATATCTTTTGTTATTTCTTTCATTCTTCTTTTACCCTCTTTTAAAGCGGGACTGATACTTGAAGCTACTTGCGCCCTGTATATAGCAAACAATGCCTAAGCGGTACCCGATGGTTCCCCATAACCCCCTTTTTCTTAGGTTAATTGAGAGCTGATTCCATGAGATAACCCCCTGTCGGTGACCACGCAGAGAGGACTACTCCTTCCTGGCAAAACTAGTGCAAATAGGCTTTAAAGCTCTGAAGACGATGTACGTGCCTCTATTCCCTTAGCCTCTTGTCGATAGCCCTGGCGCTGTTGGAGTCCTTAGTCGACATCGAGGCGAAAGTTTTGGCGAACGAAACGAACCAGAAGGCCTAGGATTTCTGGCTCAACAGAATTTTCGCCTCGATGTCGACTACGAACTCCAAGAGCACCAGGGCCGTCTACAAGAGGCTACTATTCCCCCTGATCCGCCACTGTATTTTGGTAATTAATGATATCATTATTAAAGATCGCTCTTGGTGTTAATCTTTGTGGCATTGAGTGTTGCCATTCGCCATGTAATTAACTAACCTGTTTCCTGAGATCAGTGGATCTATGATGTTCCTCCAGTCCGCTAGAGTCCAGGAAGAATCAGAATAGACCACGGCACCATTGACATAGGTCTGAGGTGTCCCGAATACTCCACCTAGCGATGGATGAAATGACAAAGATTTTGACGTTATACACAATTATTGGGAGGGGTAATTTATAATTCTACCAATGTGTCTTCCGATATCACGGAAATTGATGCCACAAATAAAGTTTACAGTTGAACACTTTTGTCCGGTGTGACGGTCTGTTCGTCATTTCGTAAAGAGTACCAAGGGTGTTTTTTTTATAATTGGTTGACGTTTATTGATCTAAACCACCATTATGCTTAACATCAGTTACAGTATGGCACATTTATTAGTAAAACATTAAGTATTGAGCTCATCAACAGATGACAAATTATCAAATAACATGAAAGGGGTAGGCCACACACGGGCCACAAACAGGTCGTGTAAAAAGTCGGGTCTGCCTCGTCCCATTTTCGTTAAAAACTCGGATTGATTTGGTGACTGGGCCAAATATGGCCAGGGGATCGTCAATGGGGCTCTAAATTCTACAGAAAAGAGTAAGTAAGATATCTGGGATTTTGTAAAATAGGAGGAACAATAATTTTCCGACAAGCAAACAAATACAACAAATGTGCAATGTACATACGTGTAGCTCCATATTTGAACTCGACTCTGGCTTGTGAATGAGCGGGGTCGGATCTGTTCAAACGGGTCTGAAATTCATCTTTGTCGTAACCAACCTCAGATGCCCAAGTTGCCAAAGTTCTATAAACAGGAGATAACATACAATATGATAGTTATTGGTTGGGCGTATGGTAGGCCTATTCACATAAGTTTCAAGCTGCTTTTCCTGTGAGCCCTGCTATTATTCTTACCTCCAGCATGGCCAGGTAACCATTTGATTCTCCTGGATTGGGATAAGCACCGAGAAAGAATCGAACCTCAGACCTCTGGAATGAAACTCAGGACCCACCACCAATATATACCAATATGCTTCTCAATGCTCCAACAGCGTCCCCTCGTTAAATCAGGGAGATCGGAGCCTCTCCCTGGTTAAATGATTAAACCAAGTGATAACTGTATATTTCCCCAGACGATTCTTTTATAAGCAAAACTTTAAGTATACCCTGCATACTTCCATGTTGTTAAAAGACAATCAACAATAATCAAGATAATCACATAGGCCTATGATATAAAATTTTATCTGAGGGAATCACAAATTTGACTTCCTCAATTCCCCTCCTCCCTATGTTATATTCCTTCTCACTAATCACAAACATGCATCTCCTGTACACTTATTATCTGCCATTATTATTAGATAGAAGTTTGTCTCAATTATTTATTCTTTAGTAAAGCGGTGGAATGTCCTATACAACAACTGTACTCGCATGATGAACCAAATCTCATCTCATCTCGATAACTGTAACTCTCTCCTTTATGGACTTCCTAAATACCAAATTCAGAGACTACAAAAGGTTCAAAACGCAGCTGCCCGCCTTGTCACTAAATCTAAACGTTCGACCCATACTACTCAAATACTCAAGAACCTTCACTGGCTTCCAATAGAACAGCGTATCAAATATAAAATTCTACTACTCACCTACCGTTCACTGAATGGATCAGTCCCTGAATATATTTCCTCTCTTCTTAATATCTCTTTAAGTTCTCGTGCAGGTCTTCGTTCCTCTAATTCAACAAATTTAACACAGTTAAGAACAAAGAGGAGTTGGGGAGACAGAGCTTTTACAGCTGCTGCACCCCGGTTATGGAACTCCCTACCCCATTCAATCAAAATGTCGGCCAATCAAAATTTGTTCCAAACAAAATTGAAAACCTATCTAATGTCTGAACTCCTTAGTTAAGACGTAGTGTATTTCACAATCTGATGTAATTAACGTTTTTGGATTATATTTAATTATGTTAAATTATTTTTGTTCAATGTACTTACCTTGTTAGGCGCCTTGAGCACCTCTTGGGGTGGATATGTGCGCATTATAAATGTTGTTATTATTATTATTATTATAAATAGGCAAATCAATCTCAATTGTAAGTAACAATGGCATGAATAGACACGTATAATTAAGGCCCGTCAACTAGTAAAAACCTGGATTAATTTGAATAAAATATGACATCCCATATGCCTTCCCTCTAATAATAATAATAATAATGATAGAAATAGAAATAATAATAATAATACAAATAATACTAAAATCATCGTTATTATTACTATTATTACTACTACTTCTTTTATTAGCAAAAGGACAGTAGCGCTGCACCAGGGTTTCGAATCCCGTACCTTGTGCTTCACAGCCCTGTGACTTATCCGCTAGACCACAATATCTCAACAACTGGAGAAAAATCCAAACCCTGGTCAAGTATACTTACTCATCAATGAATGCAGTTGTTTTGTCGTAGATAGCTGTGTCATAAAGTACGGCTTGTTTGTCGAAGACATTATTAAACCACGCGTAAACCAAGGCAGGGTTCATATCTCTGGCGACAAACGATCCCTACAATGAGACACATAATCGATATTACATATTTAAAGGGATTTCTTTTTAGCATTAAAATATTGTAGAAAATCGTTTCGAAAGAACTCAAATCATGTAAAAATCCCGATGCTTTAAGTTTACCTGCTAGCTGAAATTGATACAAAATAGAACTCATCTTTTATCTTAAAAACAGAAATAAAAGCGCTATTTTTTCCTGGAGTGAGGGGGAATAACTTTACAAGGATATATACAACATGTTTACTGATGTCAAAACATTGCTTTATCACCTGATATGCAACCTATATTTATCAAAAGATTGAAGATAAGATAAAATGAGAGTCTTAATTTACTTTAAAATGTCTTGGGGTAATGGTACATGGCGTATCTATGGGAAACGGGGTACGTGCATTCCCCCATATTGAAAGGGGGAAAAAGGGTCCATATGCATGACAGTCCTAAAAAAGAAATTCTCCCATTATAGCCTACTGTCCATAGAGCTTAGTTTTCACATTATAAGGAAATGTAAATCAGAGAAAAAAAATGCAAGTGCTCTTAAATTAGTACGTAATGAAAAGAAACAAGTCTGGGGATGGAGGGTTTCCATGCTGGCGCCCAGTGATAAGGACTGGAGCACTGATATCTTAGCAAATTAAATTTGAGGGCGACCGAGGTGTAGAGGAATGTGCGTCATTTTATTTTCACGTAATTATGAATTTCCCTCTCTATATCATTCAATTTTCTTTTCTTTCTTTTCTCCAAAGATAATTGTACAATGATCATAATAATAATATGATAATCAAACACGCACCCTAGATAATTATGTAACTCCTGTATGAAATATATATATTCCTTCGTCACCAATAACAAAGCGAATGGAAATGTATGTAATTTAAATCAGGGAAATACCTCAAAAGTGTCACAGAGTTGCCAATTTGTGTTTAATTAGTTAAACTGTAAAAAAATCTGATTTTTTTTTCCCGTACTGAATTCTAACTAATCTGCTTCTTTCTTCTTCTTTTTATCCACGCAGATCTGCTTCTTTGAATCTATGATTATATGTGTTGAGTATGAATTGTACGATCAAGCTTTAAGCATGTGCTCTCTAAAGGATTGCATAGATCAACTGTGCAGGAAGCGTTTCTCTCAGTTGTACAACAATTGGCTTCCAAATACAAGGTCATCTCGTCATTAACTCCAAAACATGGACAAAGTGATCTTCCGATTGTTGAACATTGACGTCCTTCATAGATCAAAACGCAGCTTGTGCTCGTTGAAAATTGTCATTATCCAAATTCTGTCAAATTTTGTTTACCCGCAGTTAGTGCAAATAGATTTTGTATTGAGATTCCCATTTTTTTCCTACATAAATATTTGCTAATCATGTATTCATAACCCTTTGACATTTCTTAGGAATATATACGGAGCTAAATGTTGAATTACAATCCGTTACTAGTTATATTAATGCCAGGCCGTTGATATTCTTTTAATGTATACCACAGTAAAAAAAAATATAATTGCATTTAGACATTCAATTTCAGATGAAACATACGAAGGCTTTAAACGTTCCTGATACATTCCTATTTTCCAGTAACCTTGTCCTTATTTATTTTTGTTGTTGTGATGGTTTAGCAATCGAAATCTCTGTCTTTCTTCGTGGGCTTCTTTCTCAGTCAATTTTGCAATAACCCTGTAAATCATGAATTTTCAAACTTCTGTTATACTATTAAAAAAACAAATGGCAGTTTTGTATCGTGAATCAATAACCTTTAATGTGTTATCAATGTACTTTTATGTCATGTAATTTTTCTCTGTGAATTGAACAACAAAAGCTTTTGGCTGCACGTTCGAAGGTTTTTTTTTCTTCTCGATAAACCAATACAATACAGTAAAAAATATATTTAGTCTTTAATTCACTGCGGTTGAAAAAACCCAGGTCACCTAGTAAAGCTTTCCATATCCGATCAATAAGTATATAATCAATCGTATATAAACAACAGCAATTCAAATTCATAATATCCGGTCTGATTTTAGTCAAAGTTTCATTATTTTGTAATATGATGTCGTCTTTTGGTGTTAATATTTCGTAAAGGAAGGTTATATTATTTTTAAGATTAATTTTAATAAATTCTTGCCCTTTAACATTTACTTTCGTAAAATAAGGTTATATTCTTTTTTAGATTAATTTTTCTTAAATGGACATGTTTGTTCTATAAATGTCACTTTTTGAAACTACTCATCAAAGCCCAATATTGATCATTTTGTAATATATGTGTAAGTTGACCCAACCATATTTTCAATTCTACGAAATAGAAAATATATAAATGTATTCGAGTGGGTTAAGATTTTCTGAAATTGTATTTAGATTCATATTTGTATTTTTTGACCCCTTATATATTCACTGCAATTTTGCTTTTGGCTATTGTTAAGTTTTTTAATTATTATCTGTAAAACATTATGGAAATTCAGCCATCCGGCTGCAAGCATGTGTTTTTAATAAATGTTAAAATCAAACTGACTTGATCTCTACATCTCTTCCCGTCTTTCTCTTTCCATCCCACACCCCCTCTCTCTCTCTCTCTCTCTCTCTCGGTCTCTCTCTCTCCCTCTCTTTCTCTCTCTCTCTCTCTATTATATATATATATATATCTCTGTTAAACCACCTGATGATTAGGTTGCAAACCCCCTTGAAGTCTATCGACTTTATACACTCACCTGCGATGCCTTCATGGCAGCCCTATCATAGGGAAGAGGGAACATGAGGGCTGCAAACCTCACTGTATCGGTCCCATAGTGGTCAGCCACCTCCTGGTACGTCAGCCATGCCCCTTTAGCATCTGGACAGATCAAATCGACCCAGGCCTCCAACACGATGGGGACATCAGGTGAGGTGGACTTGTACACGAATCCAGGGGGACTCTCTGGAATAGGAGCCTGAGCGCTTGCGTGGAAGGGGGCAAGATTGCACCCCAGGACAATGGCGAAGACAACTAGAATGAACATCGTCCAAAGCAAAGGTGGAAGATAAATAGAATAATTGTTAGACTGTGTTGAATCGTCCCAGAACTCGCCTCTGATCAAGCTCCTAGATTGAACTTCGGTTATAGCTAGAGTATATTCGTGACCTGTATGCACTCTTAATATTATTGGTTTTACAGATAGAAATACGTGTCACACTCGATCACCCTTACTTTCTCTTTTGAGTGTGCGTGTGCGTATGTGTGATTCCAAACAGACCGGTATTTGGCCATTGGCCATAGGCGGTTATACCTGAGTCACACCGACGGGGCCGCCACCGGGACCGATAACAGACCTGCCAAATAAATTACATTATCCCTGTGGCAAAAACAAATAAATCGGTTTGGAATCGGGCTGAAGTCGGTTTGGCGGTGTGACTGAGGCATAATGCAATTGTTTGTTCGGTCTGTAGTCGCCCTGGTGTCAGTCTCATCTGCATGAATGGGGTATATGATCGTAGGTCAACAGATGTTTTTTTATAAATATTTAACACTGACCCAGTACTTCCAGTTAAATATGGAATTGCAATCAAGGTTCACAGCATTGCCATTGAAAGGCAGGAAATCGTGATCGTATCCATGATGCATTAAACTGTTTGTTTAATACTGATTTGCTGACTAAAAATAGTTCACGTGAACCGCATTCTGTGTTATATTAAAAAAAAACTATCAATTTTGCTATAATTGAATTTGAACATGTAACTTGTTTGTTTTTGTTTGTTTGATTTTTTTTTCTGCGTTCAAAAATATATAAATTCAAGTTCAAAGTACTAAAATTCAAACAATAGCAAATACAATGAATAATTTGTTTACAAAAGTAATTAAATATAAAATCATGTACAATTATATCATACGATAAACATGGACGAAACATACATATAAGATAAGAAATATGAAATATTTTCCAATAAATTAGAGAGGTTATTGTGTGAAGATTTGTTTTACAAATAAAAGAATCTTTGTAGTACCCGTGTATTATTGTGCCTATACAATGTTTACTTTTCCGCTGTTTATCTGCACTTTTAACGTCCTGATTTTTACGCGAAAACAAATCCATTGCCCAGACAATATTTTATAATGCCCAATAGCTGCTGTGACATAGCGGTCAATGACAGAGCTTGACGCCTGGATTTTCGAGCAAGGAGAAGTCTAAAATCCTAGTCCGTCGTATACAATAGATTGTCCATATACCATTTTCAAGGCTATAAGTGTGTCCTTTTTATACACAAATCTTGTCTCGGTGAATTCGATGAACCCATAGCAATTCAGAAATATGTACAGATCTAAATGAATCAGGTTTACCTTCTCAAATATGCGATAATTATTTATATTTTCTACTCTTTCATATTTAAAAATAAAAGATAAGTTTCACATTGCGTTGCCATTTTTTTGAGACCTCAATACCTTTTTTCAATTTAGTCACTGTTATGCATTAAGGGCACATTCTGGAACAGAAATGGACTAAAATTACCAAGTGATTTCTTTTTGTTCACTTTCTGCTCATTTACAATTTGCAATTCAGAGCATTCTGGATCAAAAGCGAAAATTAAACGTCACTTAAAGGTGACACTATGCTGCTATTGGTTGAGAGAACAAATATTTTGCGTCATCTGACCTGTTTCAGAGAAAATAAGGTTGGCTACTTTTACGATAATTATTGCAGCTTTCAAACTGCCTTGTCGGAGGATACGTATGGTAATATGGTAGGTATGGTAGGATCCTGGCTTTTCCAGGAGATATGACCCATTTACTTTCTCTCTGTAAGCCTTCAGGTACTCCTGTCACCGAAAACAAGTAATAAGGTTATTATTAAATAATAGTGGATTACGCTAATCGGCTTAAGGGGAGGCTAAGGAATATTGCATCCCGAAATATATATTTTAGATATTCTTGTGTTACACTGAGAAATGTGTCCCCCAAGGATTTGTTGTTGGCCTGATCTTGTTCTAAATATACACCCGACCACTCGGTCAACTAATTTCCTTTATAAATTGTGGTCACATATATACATGTTAAATCATTTAAATGACAACTAACTGAATTCGTCATCTTGCTCTTGACGTACATCATTTCAGGATCACGTCTGCTGGTGGAGTTGAAGTTGACACCGTGCCTCGTTCATTAAATGTCGGCATCAATGGAAACACCCGCTGCGTTGTCGGTAATAAGGGCGACAAAAAGATACATACCGATTATGGTCTGCGACGCCATTCCAGGTTTTTCAGTGCTATTCTTGCACAACGAGTTTATCAATAAAGACTTTCAGTTAACCTTATAATGGAACTATCCAGTGATTCGATAGCAACTCGCACGATTGTATATATTATGAGAAGTGATCCTTTTTATACGAACTTTAAGAAAACCGAAACAGACGGGGTTTTTTTTATCTAAAGCTCTCGAATTTTCGAATTATATACAAATTGTGTTTTACTTTCACATCAATTTGTCATCTAGAAGTGAACAAATCATATGAATACAACGTATCATAACTAGATGAATTAATGCAAACCATGAAGTATCTGATATAGATTAAAAGATCTCCTAACTGATACCCGCATATAGTGTACCTAATATCACAGAAACCGCCATCAACCACTTAAACTAAAATTCAAATGATTCAGATAGATAATAATTCATTTAACTTGTTGCCGTCTATTCAAAGCCAAAATAGCGTTAACTTTTTATACTAGTTTTCGCCCTTTCGGCACCAAACACACGATTATCGAAAAATTGAGCACGTTTATAAAGAAATATTTTGAGGGAGACTATATCTCCAGTCTATTGATTTTATTGCGAATTTTAATTAATTTTCCCCTTCATATTTCACAAACTTGGTTACGGGCCGGTCAGTATATTTATAGTATAGTATTAATGACTGCTTTGAGAGAAATAGTTGTTTTTATACGCTCAAGGGAGAGTTAGAATTGTGCTATTACCCGAGGCGTGCCGAGGGCAATAGCCCAATTGTAACCTTCCCGAGAGCGTATAAAAACAACTATTTCTCGAATACTATTAAAGCAGTCATTAATACTTTTATATGCCGAAAAAAAATAGACTAAAAAATAAAAAATAAAAAATAAAAAAACTTTTGGCGAAGATGGGATTCGATCTCTTGCGTACAAAAGGTAATGTAACTAAAATCAGCGCCTTAAACCGCTCGGCCAGCGCGCTCTGTCACCATATATAGTAGTTTTCTCTAACATATACATTAAAATGCATTGAAAACGGCTTCGCGTGGTGGATGCTTCGCCGCTGCTCCATTAAACGGGCCCTTCTTTTACTTTTGCAATGCATATTGGAACGAACTTAGATCAAGATCTATCAGCAGATGTTGTTTTTTTTTGTTTTTGGAAGTTTATTTTCGTCTTCATGTCAACAATGCACGATAAAATTGTCGGTAAGATCGATCGAGATTCAATTGTATTGAAATTACCGACCAATTCTTCGCACACGTACGGTATCCTCGATCGCTCAGACCAATTTTTAACATGCAAACCTATGGAGTAACCATGGAGACTGAACTATTTTCCCGGTAACCATGGTTATTGGGATTTTAGAACTGTTTTAACCATGGTTACTGGGAATTTTCGGGAACAGTTAAAGTTTATGAATGCAATTTCGACCAATCAGATTGCTGGATTACTTAAGTGAGGTATATAATACAAAATAATTCGATATTTTGGAGCCCCGTCAATAATTGTCTTACCCTTTTTTTTTTTTTTAAATCGATCTAATTATTAGGTATGGTGGGGCAGGTAACAAACTCTAGATTCATGTACTGTGATGATACTGAAGAGTTTTGTGGTATAGTGGTTTATTCACATTACCCTCATTCGAAGGGAGGGGGGTTCGAATCCCAGCCCTGAAATAACGTCCTTTGGAAAATAAATCCATATTTGCCACTCTCCATCTAGGTGTAAAATGGTACCTGGCAATTGCACTCTTCGAACCTAGTAGTAGGAGACCAGCCTGTAGGTCCCGTGACCAATCTCGGGGAACAAAGGTTTGAAAGTGTTTTTGTGTTCCCTGATGAATACCGAACAATTTTGACTTGGGCTGCCCCCTTGAAAATCCCAGGCATTTTCGTGAGGGGTCAACAAAGGTCATACAGGGTAGAAATTCAAATATATTCCAATCCTGTCGATATGCATATCAAATTACTCGTCTGGTCATGAGGATTAAAAAAAGGTATAGTTTGCTATACCTCCGACCTTAAATGAGGGCGCTCTGGTCAAAAATGTTGAAAGGTCAACACACTTTTGACTGTTGGTCAAATTCACCAACACAGTTAACCTTATCAAATTTCTTATCAAATTACTCGTCTGGTCATGAGGATTCCAAAAATGTATAGTTTGTTATACCTCCGACCATAAATGAGGGCGCTATGGTCAAAAAGGTCAATGCACTTTAGACTGGTGGTCAAATTCACCAACACAGTTAACATTGTCAGATTCTAATGATTTTAGTGTCGTATAATATGTTTTCTGACATGGCAAATTCAACTATACAACTTTCAAAAGTAAAAGTGCTTACCTTGACCATGTATATTCAAAATGGCTGCCGTTTCGGTGACAAACATTTAACAACTTCTTATCCATGGGTTTGAGGGAAATTTCAAGGTTATGGCAACTACTTTTGATTTAAAAAGTTGCTTAGTTGAATTTGTTATGTCTGAAAACATATTATTAGACACTAAAATAATTAGAATCGGACGATGTAAACTGTTGGTGAATTTGACCACCAGTCTAAAGTGCATTGACCTTTTTTACCATAGCGCCCTCATTTAAGGTCGGAGGTATAACAAACTATACATTTTTGTAATCCTTATGACCAGACGAGTAATTTGATATGAAATTTGATAAGGTTAACTGTTTTGGTGAATTTGACCACCAGTCAAAATGTGTGTTGACCTTTCAACGTTTTTGACCATAGCGCCCTAAATTAAGGTCGGAGGTATAGCAAACTATACATTTTTCGAATCCTCATGACCAGACGAGTAATTTGATATGCATATCGACGGGATTTGAATATATTTGAATTTCTACCCTGTATGACCTTTGTTGACCCCTCACGAAAATGCCTGGGATTTTCAAGGGGGCAACCCAAGTCAACATTGTTCGGTATTCATCAGGGAACACAAAAACACTTTCAAACCTTTGTTCCCCGAGATTGGTCACGGGACCTACAGGCTGGTTTCCTACGTTAGCACCTCTTGTATAAGACGCAAGAGCCTTCATTGGTTTCATGACTAAATTTGAACTATGTCATTACTATAACACAAACACACAAATCAGAAATTCTTTTTAATCACCTTCCCCAAAAGATCTAATGGAGATTTACCGAATCTAGGTCTTAAAGGTACTATGTCCCATTTGCAACAAACACCACATTCTGTAGAAATTTGCCGAAATTATGAATATGCCACGTATGTCCATCTGTGAAATGTAAACGTTAGCAGTGTCCTCTTATTCAAATTGTGCAAAATACCCCGTTTAAGGCCCGGTCACACCGCCAGAACTTTGCTGGAGCGTTACTGGAGCGGTGAAAAAAATTCATCACCGCTCGTAACCGTTCACCACCGTTTAACAGAAGTTGGCCCCCGTTAAGGCAACGCCGTATACGCTCGGCCACCGCTGATGGTCCCTCCTACCGCTCCGAAAGTTTTGAGCTGCACAAAATATTGCGAGCGGTGAGGAGCGGGCAATTTTCCTTTCCGGGAAAGTTTACCACCGCTCCAACAACGCCCAGTCACAGTTTGGCACCGCTAGACGCAAGTTCGTGGACGCTTTGGTCCGCTAGGCCAACGCAAAAATCTTGAACGCTGGACCACCGCTGCTTCGCCAGCTTTGCCCGGGCGGTGATTAAACGTTGCACAAACTTTGGTGGAGCGGTTGTAAGCGTTTTACGAGCGGACACGGGATTGCTGGAACGGTGTCGGGCGTTGAAGCAGCGATCCATTGCGGTGATGAACTTTGGTTTGGCGTTGGTATGGAGGTGTTGGAGCGGGACCAACGCTCGCTACCGTTAAACCAACGCTAAAGCAACGCCGGCTTCAGCGGTGCACCGCTAAGGCAACGCCCGTGTTTTCGATTTGTTTCCCATTTTGTGCGCGGTGACGAGCGTTGTCGAAATTCGGCCCCCTCTCCCTACCGTTCAAGGAACGCTCCAACAAAGTTCGGGCGGTGTGACCGGGCCTTTACTTTCTAGACTTCACTGTCAGACACTACTAAGTGACTGACTGACTTTTTTGTCATTGGTAATGATATACATAAAATGAGCTGTAAAGGTACATGAGCGTTTGTCAACATCAATAATCCACTTCTTGTAGTTGCCAAAATTAAACTGATTATATCTTTGCGCAGCACAAAACGTACGACCATTCGGTACAAGGGTCTGAAAATCAGACTATTACTAAAAAATGATTGCAACCACTAAAGTCCATTCGATAGCAAAATGCTCGTTATTTTTCCATTAAAAGACATTTTCAAGCCCTTTCGTGTTGAGGGGAGTTCTAAATAAGTATTATCTTTTAAATGCCTGTGGAAATTAACCTTTTTTGGGGGGCCTGCAAATGGGACATAATACCTTTAAAACAATTAATTCGTGTATATTTGAGCTGTTAAACAAAGTTTTATTACTCAAGACAAATTGGATCTAGATAAAAGGACGCTTTTTCACACCAATGAACATGCATACTGGAGAAGTTTTTTTTTTACAGAAGGATAGATGTTCAAACATATTCACCCCGTTTATAGGGTCTAAAGTTCATTCCTTTCCTTAAGGAATTTCAAGGACGCCCTTAGAAATATTAGCATCGGTTTGCACGCTCCCAAGAAAGTGTCGTAAAAGAACAATGTCAGGACTTAATTAGAACCTTTCGTACATTCATACGTTTGCTGCTTACAATTCAAGTCTATTGTAAGTATGTTAGTATATGCAGGGTATTTCTCTCTTTTCTCTCCACCGTCTTCAACTGAGCAATGCCATGTAGTCTTTGTAGATGTTTGTCTTTGACGTACATGACACGCCCATGATAGCTCTTTGCTAACAGTCTTGTATTGGTATTACTTTTTTTTAATCCGCGAAGCAAGAATGTCAAGTGCTGAAGACTGTTGAATCAAGCTCCGCTCAGTTTATGTTTCTGAAGCAGAAATGGCGGAACAGAGGTCGTGCTGTCGGCGTATACCTGTTAAAAGGGAAGACTTCGGACTGAATTGGAAAGCCCCACAAGACTTTGCTAGATCGCAGGTATGTATATTACGATGTATTATGACATTTATACTGGATGACAGCACAATAGTGTAGAAAATGGGACCTTATATATATATATATATATATAAACGAATACGTAGCTGAAGGAAGTCGGTTGTCATGCACATACATGGCAACTCTCTGAAACTAGTCATTTGTCCTTATGTTACAAATCAACAAAAACGAGTATATCCTTGTGGAAATTACATTTTAGAACCACTACACATAAAATTCTATACTCTGTATTTAAAAATGAATGAATAATTCGGAGGTTATTGGAATTATTTATATTTTGTATTTGTACATAAGACGTTGCACTTGTCACACATTACAACCACAGTTTAAAAAGAGTTTTGTTCCAAATGTTGTTTCAGCCACATGTACTAAGCACATTAATCAGGCACTTTTTTTAAGCGGTACATTTAACAGTGTCTAATCAAGAAAGTGTATCTGATTATAAATTCTAAATTTTTAAAGAGCGACTTTAAAAAGACCTAGTAAACCAGGCCGTTTCTTAGCAGGGAACAATGTAATGTAACTACATTTTTTAGGAAGGCATAACCAAGGAAGATATCCTCCTCGGCATAACTAACAGTCCGCTAGTATTGTATATCATTGAAAATATGCGAGGTCTGTAATGCGCACTGGAAGACGATATAATGAGATAATTGGTTTTCTGACAATTGGTGTATATTTGGTTTCATCTGCCATGGTATTTACAACAAAGCCTTCAACAGCTATATGCTTAGTTTATCTCCGGATAATGGCACCGTTTCAAGCTAAGCATCAGACAGAAGTTTCGACTTAATAAGTGACATTTTAACAGCAAGTCTCCGCTATTTCAAATTGTTTTAATCTACATACACGTGATTTATGTTAGTTACTGCCCCAGGTACCCCATTTCATATCATGATTTTGAAACAAATAGAAAGAACAAAATCTACTTGTCATATGATGATATTTTTTTGTTGACGCAAAACTTAATGGTAAATAATAGCACTGAAATACGACAAAAATTAAACTCCTTTTGCCAATATCAAAACCTAACTATTCATTCCAAACAAAATGTCAAAATGAGACTAAAATAATGTACAATGAAGAACAAAGTCAAAGATCATATTAAACAGCCCTATACATCGCCCATTACGTACATGTGTATGAATACACATAAATAGACGCGATGTATCGCGCTGCCGAGCGACTGCGGAACGCATTTGATTTATTAATTTGTTTTAGGTAAATATTTCTCTATTTTAATAATCATAATAATAATATTCCGTGTGTATATAGTGCTCAATACATCGATCCGACGATGTGCCTAAGCGCTTTACAGATATATTTGATTTAAACCTAAAATTTAAGTTACTTATCGGTTGTACAAGTTCCTACTGAATAAATCATGAGGCAGTTTCTTGATCTAATTAGATTAACTGAAATGCTCGAAATCTTTACAGTGTGAAATATAGCGATAGAACATTTTAAATTATTAGTTTCACTGAGTGGACGTAACATATTTCCTTACTTTATCAAGAACTTATGAAAATGAATTTTCACATTCAAATCAGAATATTAGCAAACTTACAATTACTCCTCTATCACTATATCTCTACATACATACATATATATCCCTCTCTCCATCTCTCGCTATCTCCCCTTCTTTCTATCTCTCTCTCTCTCTCTCCTTCCTCTCTCTCTCTTCTCTCTCTCTCTCTCCATCCCATATCTCTCTCTTTCTTTACCTATTCTCCCATTTCTCTTTATCTCTATCTCTCTCCTTCTCTTTTTCGCTCCTCCTCATAAAACAAGTGCACAGAATTATAGGTTACTTATAGTGACGTTGCAATAAAATCTCTTTAAACAAATAAGTCGTGCCGTTTCCTTGTGTTGCTTTACCTTTCAAGCAATGTACGTCATGGAACTGTCCGTTTCCAAGGCAAAGCAAACACTTCTTATTCTTGTACGACCGTATTGATAAAGACATACTTCGTCACCAATTAAAAACGACACAACACCATTATGAGCATGAGCGCCTCTCGGATCGTACGAGACATTAAATAACCTGTTTGAGAATGGACTTTTGCTTTGAGTTATTAAACTCAATTATCAGATCAATTACCATTAAATTATTTCCTGACTGTACTGCAAAACGTTTGCATTAGCCGTGGCAACCACTCTTCATATGTGCTTTAATCTTTTGTAAATAAATAAACCGTAGTCCTTGTTTGACATTTGCTTTATAACTTACACTGAAATTGTTGTAACGAGTTACTGCAACATAATCATATAGTGGCATGCCGTTTTAAAAAACTAGGCGTGTATGTGAACTATACAAAACAAATACGTCTAGTTAAAAGTAACACCTTAATAATAAAGTCTTAAGTTGTGCATATATGCAATATTCAAATTGCTTTCTGTTTTTCCCCTTTCTCCTATTCTTTTTTCAAGTTGCCAATTCCAGAATGGTCCTACGAAGTATAAAGTATCCTCTTTAATATTTGTGCCATATCTCTCTCTCTCTCTCTCTATGACTTTCTTTCACTCGCTGTTGTTTCTTTGTCGTACCATTGGCCCGTGCTAGGAATGTTAAGTCCTAGTTACATTGCATTATTGAAATCAACATTGACTTTCTCTGTCTTTCTGTCTGTCTGTCTGTTTCACTTTAATTTCCACCTCTTTACTGTGTTCTTCCTTCCTAACCTTCAAGATGCCTATTCCAGGATGGTTATACCAAGTATAAACAGGGGCTCTTCATTGATCTAATCCTCTCTTCGACTTTCTTTCAAAGCGGTTCTGATCTAGCACTTTTGATTAATTTAGTGGTATGATACATCTCTGTAGTTTTGACTTCCCCCTCCTCCGCTCGTATCTGTCTCACGAATCTTTCATATGTTCTCTTTGTTTTTCAAGTGGCCTATCCCGAGATGGTTCTACAAAAGGTACAGGGTCCTCTTTATGGATTAAACCTTTATACGAACTTTCTACGATCTTGCACTTTAGATTGATTCAACATAAATGATAAATCCTGAGTCGCTTTGACCTTTTCTCTCTCCCCCTGTCTCTGTTTTGCTTATGTCTATCTTTTCCCCCTCTTTCAAGTGGCCGATTCCAGGATGGTCCTACCAAATATACAGGGTCCTCTTCATGGTATACATCGTCGTGTGGATGACGATGAACACCATCTGGCAAGTAGAGTCCATCGGAGCCTTGTATTTGATCTACCTCACCAACTGGTCTTTCATCATCCTAACTGTATATGGAATAGTGGCGGCACTATCCTCTGTGTTCTTCTTCTGTGGGGGCAAGAAGGGACAGAGAACGACGGCAGATGTATGCAAAGTTGAAGAGGGCATCGTCAACCCATCGTTTGGTTAGTACAATTAAATTAAAATTACAGAAGAGCAACGAATACTGTCTTCCTCAAAAAGGATTAATAACAGTGACAAAAAGCCTTTCACATTCATCGGTCTAAAAATAATTCAGGGTAATTACATTGGCTTTATTTACTCAGCTAAGTCTTATGAGCATTATAGTACAGCTCTACCTGATGAAGTTACAATTGCCCCCCCCCCCCCGAGCATTGCCATGTACCCATTAGAAACACTTGGGTCGAGAGGGACAAAGGTGAACACATTTTCCAAGAATGTAAGTCCTAAACAAGGATCGAATCCAAGAACTTTTGTGGTAGAGTCAACCATCTTCACCGACATACCACGGACAGATTTTCAACAAATTCTCTACTTTGCATTATGCATCTTGTCATATTCTTTTCAATAGTCAATTGAAAGTTAGATTAAATCTCATTAATTGTATATGATATAATTCTCAGTGCCAGGTCTCGGCCGGTCAGGGGCAATTAAAACAATGTAATCCTATTTTGAGGTACCACGTGCACGTGGAGTCTTGCTACCCGCAGTACAATTTAGGGCAAGTACATGCACTT
Source organism: Strongylocentrotus droebachiensis (assembly GCA_035222895.1). Lineage (NCBI taxonomy): Eukaryota > Metazoa > Echinodermata > Echinoidea > Camarodonta > Strongylocentrotidae > Strongylocentrotus > Strongylocentrotus droebachiensis. The sequence continues at coordinate 169,010 of JAVYIG010002026.1, read as the reverse complement.
TTACTTCTGAGTCAATCACGAGGGTAAGCCAAAATGACTGCTCCTCTCCGTACTGTACATGCAATTCAAAGGTTATGATGTTCTGAGGTTAATTGTTTGTATTAAATATGATTGATAAAGGGATTTCCCTAATTTTATATATAAATTACAGTGGCAGATGACGAGATGCCGAATATGGAAGGTAATGGATCACCTAAGACCAATCCATCACACGCCATCAAAAATGCTACTAAATCTGCCAATGAAGAATCGCGCTCGAATCCTTGGTACTTCAAATTAACTTGGATTCTCTTCAACATCAACATCGCCATTGCCCCGCTCGTATCTATCGTGTACTGGGCTCTTTTACACGATTACAGCAATGGTGACGGCTCACGCGATCCGCTGGGCGACGGTCTAAACGTGAACGTCCACGGTATGAACAGTGTGTTGATCGTAATAGACCTATTCGTCTCGGCTCATCCGATTAGAATAACCCACATCGTCTACGTCATCATGTACAGTTTGGTATACACTGTGTTCTCCTTGATCTTCTGGGCAGCGGGTGGTGTGGACCCATACGGCAACAGATACATCTACCCTATCTTGAACTGGGAAGATATTCCCGGCTTAACCTGTGCGTACCTGCTGGGCCTTGCCGTAGTCCTGTTTGTGGTACAATGTTTGATGTACAGCCTGTACAGATTGCGGCTGTTCCTCGCAGGCAGGTGTTGCGAGACCAAATGAACTCAAGATCAACGAAGTGATGCTTTACCACTGTAGACATTCCTACCATGCTGTCCTGGAGTATGCAGTCTGGGTCTCTATGGAAAAGAAAACCCATATCTAACCACCTAAATATTTAGATGTATAAACACGACGGAGAACACAATGATACCAATACCATGACTACATCTTCGGTTAATGTTATGATAGCAAAATAATGATTCAAGGACTTGTTCCTACAAATAAAGTCTTAGATGGTTTGGACTTGAGAAAAAGTTACAACGGTCTTAATCATTTATTGAAATGAGGGCGCTTTCATGCTTGATTTTGAAGGTAGAATGAGCGATCGTAAACGCTCATCGTTATCGCAGTTCCACGGTGTAGCTGTTCATGCTTACTTCTCTGGCTCATCCAGGCAATTCTCCTTGTGTGGCCTTGTGTGACCTTCACTGTGCATGCTACGTAGACCCACTAGAGGTCAGTGCGTTGACCCCATTTAAACGCGTTTACAATTGTAAACGCATCTTTTTGTGAGTTTACGATCGGCGTTCGTGATCGCCGTTTTTCGGTGATTCTACAAAAATGAGCATGAACGCAATCGTGTTTTAAACTAAACACGTAACAGATGCCTGATTCTGGCCGTCAAAATCAAGCATGAACGCGCCCTCAGTTGTTAATATGAACGTGCATGATGAACATGAAAATACGGCCAGTTCGTCTTGAGAATAGTTTTGAAATTCTGAACAAAAAAGGAAGGATTTTTACCCATTTATAGTCTTTCCGCCATTTTCAACATTTCCAACCTCATCAAATGTATTTTAAATAACAATATCTAAGCGCAGTAAAGATGAAATTATACGTAAATCTTCGCTTTATTCATGCTCTTTATAGCAAGAAAAAACCAGGAGTGTGTCAGCCTTTTTTTTGTTACTTCAACATTTCCACTGGAGATTAAGAAAACACATGCAATATTCTTAAAAGGACGTCTGAACTAAATTCTCCTTTCTAGCTTGGACAAGCATGAACTCAACATGCTTTAGGAAAACCAGAGGTCCGTAATTGACCATCGTCAAATTCGATTTATATTTCATGAAAGACAATTGTATGGACTTGTATTTCATTTGTAAGATATTTGAGGCCAAATCTGCACCCGCCCCCCCCCCCCCCCCCACTCCGAGAACGAACGGACCGCATGCGTGTTGCCAAAATGTCCTTTTCGTAACAAAAGAAAAAGGTCGACCCGTATTGACTTTACACACCGGACTTTTGCTGAAAAGGGGGGTGCTGAAAAAGGCTCGTATACAAAAGAAAAAGGTCGAGCCGTATTGACTTTACACACCGGACTTTTGCTGAAAAGGGGGGGGGGGGGTCGGTTGGAACACGCATATGCGTACCCTAAATAACACTGAGTGGGGGGGGGGGGGGAATCTGCACAACCTGAAGTTCATCTTTCACTCACACAGTATAATAAACTTTAGCTTCATTGAATTTTATTCAAAAAGCTTCAGCCCACGAATGCTATTATATTGTGTTTGATATTAATAAATATAAATCATTTGTTTTAAAAGTATTAATCGTCCCTCTGAAATAAGAAGGATGGACATTTTTTATTTAATTGAATCAATTTTGTTATGGGAAAACAGTCTGAAACGTATTCCATGGCCTCGTTTATAAAAATCAACCGCGATCAAGTCAATGGGAGGGTTTAGCAGACAACGTCACTATAAACTGTGTATTTACAATACGACAATACCAATTTTAATTGGTAAATATCATAGGTTTTATAGTAGAAATAGCTTTAAAAAATAAATCTAAATACGTTTGAATATCAAGTACAGTGTAATTACATCGAATGTTAACGGAATTAACCTAAATTAGCTATATGATTTGTGTATCTTCCTTTTTACCAAAACATTTTTATAGCATGTATAGTGTTGTGACATATGTAGATTGTGACACGAATTAATGAGCGAGTTCGTAATTTGGATTTGCGCATGGGCAGATAAAGGTCATTCGTACCCAAATTGTAAAACCATTGAGACGAATACTCGGATCGTGCTCATGAAAGTTATGTAATCAGTATTCATTTATGCACCAACTGTACATTTATCTGATACACAGGTGGAAGTATTCTTCTCAAGAGGCAAACAAAGGGTATTCATGAAGCACCTCCACCACTTTGGCATTGATTATTCTAAAATGCAGAGGTGGGAAGTATCCATCGTGTCTAAGATCTGTGGATATTTTGGGGTCATGCGTTCCAGAGCTATTTACGAACTCGCTTATTATCAAATGAAATAAAATCACATATATGACAAACAACACGAAAGGTTTCTGTTATATTGTTTTTTTGTTCTGATGTTTGCAAAGTTGTATCTTAATCAAATGGTTTCACAATGTGCCCGCCTCATATTATTATATATTCCACTCATGAACAGATTTCATATAAAAGAAACGGCAATTCGTTTTTCCACAATCTAAATGTTAGACCCATCGATACCTAGGACCATCTTACTTGGGTCAATATTTTCAGGCTATGTCAACAGTTCAAAATGCTTTAATGGCGAATTCAAGGGAGAAAATCTACCCATAAAAATTGTGCCCCTAAAATAATCAAATCCTTTATAGGTATCAAACAACATCGTTGAATAATACCTAAATGACTCAACATTCATCATGTGTCAATAATGTGAGGAAAAAACATTCTGGGAAAATTAGAAACAATTAGTATTGCAAAAAAATGATTTAACAATACAATTCATTCCATTTGGCTATAACCCACGAGGAAAACAGCTTACGGAACAGCCGAGAGGATGGGCAGATTTGCCCCCTCTGTGACAACTGTATTTAGGGTTCACTGGACTAAATCTGTATCTGACATCCCGAGTCAGATACCCTACTAGAACGACAGTCCACCTGACAAAGAATAGGGACTTTTAGATTTGCGTGGACTGATACGTATGACGTCCATTCAAGGCAGTGCATTAAAAGGACGTCGATCGTAGCAATCCCCATTGTCTTCGTGCGAATCTAAAAGTCCCTAATAGGGTTTTTTAGATTTGCGTGGACTGATACGTTTGACGTCCATTCAAGGCAGTGCATTAAAAGGACGTCGATCCTAGCAATCCCCATTGTCTTTTTGCGATTCTAAAAGTTCTTAATGTCCTCCTCGTGACTCGTGAGCCTCCTAGCAATTATTTAGAGGGTCACTAGACCGATGAGACCGACAACAAGGGACCTGTTTCACAAAGCCTTTATTCAATGACACACACAAATGGCAAATCTGTTGATAACCAATCAGAAGCAAGAATTTCAGTAGCTTATAACAAAAACTGTCATTTGTCACTGATGACAAGTTTTGTGAAACGCCCCACAGGTCGACATTAATTTACCTTTCCATATGAATTTCTTTCTTTGTTTCACTATGAACATGATGGACAAAGAAAGAGGAAAAAATATACAGTTCCTTAAGTAGACAAAGGAACATCCTTTCACTGCTATTATGTAAAAATGTGTAAAACAGGTGTCACATGCATATTCACCTGTTCTACACATTTTTACATAATAGCAGTGAAGGGATGTTCCTTTATCTACCTGAGGAACTGTATATTTTGTCCTCTTTCTTCGTCCGTTATATTCATAGCGTTTGGTGCCGTGGGCTGTCGGTCTAGTGAACATATACAATTTCCGTATCTGTGATCAACAATACTTTTGTGTTGTTGAAATAACTAAACCTTACCATCGATCAGAGTAAACACATCTGGACCAGTAAAATTCGCCTGTGGGTCAAACGACTATTGGAGGGGCGAGATTTTCAATAATTTGTCCTGAATCATTGATATAAATATAGTTTTCCAAAATCACTATCGTCTTCCCAATAAAAAAGCGAGTACCTTCTCTCTAAACCAGTCACTTGCCAAGCTATGATGACCAAGATTCCTGGAGGATGGACTTGCCTTCGTTATCCCTCCTTTAAAAGGGAAAACATCTCTACGCGACTCTTCATTGTGATCGCCAATAATTTGGACGATAGTTTCGAGATGCTGACCCGCGAGCTGAAAAAAATTGGTCTGTCGCAGCTTGTCGATGGGATATTGTGAATCCACCTTATTGAAGAGTAGTCATATTTTGTTGGGTTGATCTACATTGCTGAACGACACACACTGTCTCCAGGTCGTCTTCTGAAGTTTCATCATGGTTGTCAATGTTTAAATCGATTTCCTCTCACAGCCTTGCCGTGCTCTCGTTATCTTCCTAAAAAACACCAAGATCCCTTTCGAAATTAAAGCAATTGGTATTACAAGAGGTAAGCGCTCTAAAGTTAATCTCGTAACAGATTTATTTCATGATTTCTCGAGGATGACTTTTTTGTTGTTATAACATTTTACAGTTACGGATTTTAACCTATACATCGCCTGCCCCCCCCCCTTCCCAACCAGCTTATGCGGTGATCCAACTAAGTATTTTCTATACATGTTACATGTGTTGTTGTTGGTTTTATTTAAATTGATGATTGATATACTAGTATATTTGTGTATAATTTCTTTCTTGAGAACAGTATTTTGCATACAAACGTTTTACAATGTAAGTATTATGATAAGCATAACCTATGGGTATTATATTCGGGATAACCTTTGCAAATATAGTATATCTAAAGGTGTTTTTTTTTTGGGGGGGGGTGGGGGGGGGGGGGGGGCTCAGATTAATATTGGACTACCATGACGAGTATTTCGGATCAAATGCTACTAGAACGAAGGAAACTCTGTATTTTCACCCTTCTCTCAATGATGCCATCAAGCAATTATTTGCCCCCTACTTAAATGAGTAACAATGGACCGTTTTGAAGGGCACTTTGGGTCGAATCGAAGGGTTGACATTAAAATATGTATGTTTTTTAAGAGGCAGCTTTCGGTAGAAGTTATTTGTTATGACTCTCCCAAAACCAAAAGCTGTCTTTTAATAAACATAGATATTAACATCTTTATGTCAACCCTTCGATTCGACCCAAAGTGCCCTTCAAAACGGTCCGTTGTTACAAATAAGAGCACATATATATATATATATATATTTTTTTTTTTTTGGGGGGGGTCCAGTTTTTTTGGGGAAAATGTTTGCGCCGACTCAGCCGGCCGGTGAATAAGCGGGGGGGGGGGGGGGGGGGGAATGCTGGAGAAGAGGACCACTATTTTTTTTTTTTTTTTTTTTTTTATGGGGGGGGGGGGGGGGAGGTGAAACGCCATTTTACATGACTTTCTGTCTAACTCTCACTTTCTATGTAGGCGATAATGCATGATTAAAATGACAAATAATCATTGTGACTCAAGTTGATGCAAAGATTTTTTTGAATAAGCAATACTTTTACCAGAATCTTCTTTGTAAAAACGACTTTTACAAATCTCTGCCATGCAATTCTACCACTGTACTTTAAGATCACTTTCAGATTAGAAAAGGTGTATTGTTTAATGAGTATTTTAAATTGAATGTTATGCTAGGAGTCCACTGGGCCGGCGCCAGTTGGTGCCAGTTTGCGCCAAAGATTATGTGATTGGCGCGTAGTGGCTCGCTGTGGCGCCGAATTACTGTCCGCTCGGCATGTGTCGCCAAGTGGAATAAACTGGGTGCCATATGGCGTGCGCCAAATGCCACCCGGCTTGCTCCAAACTGTTGCGCTAGTTTGCGCCAGTTCGCGCCAGTTCGCGCCATTACACGGCCATTTGATTCCAAAATTCACCCTGTTGGCGCCATTCGCGCCAATAGACGGCTACTTTGCGCCACTTGGTGATTATTTTGTGCCAAAGGTCGCCAAATTGGTTTGAACTTGCCGCCGCTTGGCGCTACTTGCCGACTATATAAATACCGGCCATCGGCTACCTGGTTCAGACCCTCCTCAGCTGCTGTATGAACAACATCTCTACTAAATATTTACAATTTTGATATGTGTGAGGCTTTTGATAATGTTGGAGTGATGATGCTGCTCCATCAGAAGATGATGAGAGATGCTGAGGTGGCCACTGCCTATCAACTTATGCTGGCCAATCCTGAAGAAGAAGAGCCTCCTAAAAAGAAAAGGAAGCACAACTGGTGGTTTAGACCCATGTTGAGGGCCGAACGTGGACAGTACCACACTATGACAGGAGGAAGTTCAAGAACTACACCAGGGTGTCCCCAGAGATGTTTGATGACCTGTTGGTCAGGCTTACACCCCACTTGCAGAAGAAGGACACCCACTTCAGGAAGGCCATTCCCCCTGGTCTCAAGTTGTTCGTCTTCCTGCGCCATCTCGCCACTGGGGCCACCTATGCCGAGCTGTCTTACAACTTCCGAGTGGGCAAGGAAACCATCCAGAAGTTTGTTCCTGATGTAGCCAGAGCGATAGTGGATGAGTATACTGCAGAAGTCATCTCCCTCCCCACAACCAATGAAGGCTGGCTTGAGGTTGCAGGTGATTTTGAAGCCAGATGGAATCTTCCTCACTGTCTGGGAGCCTATGATGGAAAGCACATCCATCTCCAGAAGCCCAACAAATCAGGGAGCCTTTAATTCAACTACAAGCAGTTCTCCTCGGTTGTCCTGATGGCTCTGGTAGATTAAAAGTACCAGTTCATGTGGATCGATGTGGATGGGTTTGGCCATCAGTCTGATGACCAGATCTACAACAACAGTGAACTGGAGGAGTGCATTGAAGCTGGCACTTTAGGCATCCCAGATCTAGCTCCTCTTACCCATGATGATGAAGAGCACCCTATGCCGTACTTCTTCGTGGGAGACGATGCCTTCGCCATGAGGACGTACATGATGAAGCCCTATGGCCGTCGTAACATGGTTCAACGGCAGAAGATCTTCAACTACAGGCTGTCCAGGGCAAGGCGTGTGGTTGAAAATGCCTTTGGCATTCTGGCTCTGTGGTTCCAGTGCTTCCTTGGCCAGATGAGACAGGAACCAGACACAGTCCGCCTGCTCGTTGTAGCTGCCGTCATGCTGAACAACCTCATCAGGAAGCGCTATCAGGCACTGGACGTCCGCATGTTGGACCAGGAGGATGCCCAGCACAACCTCATCCCTGGAGCTTGGAGAACTGCCGCCATCACTGTGAGAAAGTCCTGCGATGCCGCCCTGCCTTTATAGGCGGCAAGTGGCGCCGAATGACGGGCAACCAGGTGGCATTTGGCGCGAAGTAGTCACCAATCGGGTGCCGTTTGGCTCGCGTAGTGGCGCAAACAAGGTGCCCCTTGGCTCCAAGTGGCGCCATGTGGCGCGAAATCTCATTGACGCAACTTGGCGCGCGCCATTACATTCCAGTGGATTCCAATAGGCGGATTGTTTGCGCCAAAGGGTGATATGTTCGCGCCATTTGGTGCCACTTGGCGGACACTTGGCGCTGATTGCTCGATGCAAGTGGCGCGACGAAAATTTCAAACATTTTGAAATTTTCTTGCCGCCACATTCAAATGTGGCGCCGTTACGGGCCATCACGAGCCAGTTGGGAGGCAGTTTGAGCCACTACACGCCACTAGGCACCTTATTGGCGACACTAGGCTCCACAGTAAATTGCATTGGCGCAAACTGGCACCAACTGGCGCCGGCCCAGTGGACTCCTAGCATAACGTTTCAACTCAGTAAGCATGGCTGAGATTTGTCAAAGTTGTGTTTACAAAGAAGATTATGGTGAATAGCAGTGCTTATTCAAGCAAATATTTGCATCAATTTGAATCACAATCATTATTTGTCACTTAATCCCTGTTAATGACCTTGTTTTCTTTCTCGTTTGCAAGGTGAGAAGAAGCTATGACACGTTAGAGACATCTAAAGATCAGTGTTTTGTGCGTATATATTATACACACAGGCCCCGCGCAACATTTATCAAAGTATTTATGATCAGGTAGAGGGTAGCGAGCGAAGCGAACGAAGCGTAAATTGGTGTGGGGGTTCAGGGGGTGGAGACTCGAGACCTGCATGTAACGTGTAAGAGTGGTGGTGATGCATATTTTTCTTCTGTTTCCCCCTTCCAAACGTTTTTTTCTCATTACGCCACTGCCCTTGAAATGTGAGCCCCCTGGAATTTTAGCCCCCCCCCCCCCCCCCAATCCCAAACTGCTTCCGGCACGCCTGCGACCACTTCTACTACAAACAATACTGCTGCTACAACCACTACTACAACTACTACTACCACCACTACTACTGCTACTTTTACTATTTCTTCTACTACTACTACTACTACTTCTACTACTACCACCACTACTACTACAACTACTACTACTACCACTACTACTACTACTACCACCACCACTACTTATACTACTACTACTACTAATACTACTACCACCACTACTACTGCTACTATTACTACTACTACTACTTCTTCTACTACTACTACTACTACTACTACTACTACTACTACTACTACTACTACTACTACTACTTCTTCTACTACTACTACTACTACTACTACTACTACTACTACTATCATTTTCTGTCATTTTCTTAGGTGATCACAAGAAACCTGAGTTCGGAAAAGTGACTCCTCTGCAGACAGTACCTGCTATTCAAGATGGGGATTTCAGCAATGGGGAAACGTAAACAGCTTTATTTCCCATTCTTATTTTCTAGAAATCATATACACCCTTTAATGAAATCAAAAATCTATAGTTTTCGTAAGAGGTATACAGAGTAACAATACAAATGATCGAGCAAAAGCTGGGTTAAAATAGTATTAAGTCTCTATCCCATACAATTTGTGATTTTTTATTTCGTATATTTGAATCGCTTCGTTCATTTTATTTATAACTGAACATGCAATGAAAAAGGATATTTAAAAGATGCATTAGAACATTGCTAAACAAAAATGGTTATGTTATTCACATGAGTAACATGCTAAGCTAAGTTGTATTAATATTTTTTTTTTTTTTTCTTTAGCGTGGCGATTATTCGGTACTTGGCAACGAAGTATTCGGACTTAGTCCCTGACCACTGGTATCCAAAAGACCTGGAGAAAAGAGCCAGAGTTGATGAATACATGGCCTTTCACCATACAGGAACAAGAGGAGGGTGCTGTGGGATATTCATCAGTGAGGTGAGGTGAAAGAATGTGAATCTGGCCTGATCTCATGAAAAACAATAGCTTAATTTACACGAGTCGGATTCATAATTCTAACTCAGTATCCCCCAAAACCATACCAACATCTTAGTCTGGTTGTTGGTGTAGCTGTTTAATAAAGAGATAAAGTCGGCATTTTCCATATGCATGGTGTCATAATAGGCTGACAGTGGAAATACCATTAATGAGTGACCGTGTCTCCCGGACAACGAATCGGACGTCCCACCAAGAATCTTTGGGTGAGGGAAATTTGTGATGATAACTTTTCCCGACTCTCACCTTAGGCGATATAACCAAGGAAAAAAAAGTTAAAAGTAATAATCGCACTTTTTCAAAGTAAAATGGGCACTTTTCCTATGTAAAACGGGGCACTTTTACATTTCCACGTTACCATGACACATATGAAACGCCTGAGGTACTTAAATTTGGCTGTCTTCGCCGACACCGTAGGAAAAACGGGGGAATGGGGTATAGACCTAGCTCTAGATGCGTAGATGATGGCAAACAGTGAAAGAGGTAGATTAAGGGTCTACAGTCATGTCGTTTTCCCACAGGTTCATTACTCCGATGGTGAGTCATTCATGATTCAGGGTTCAAAGTCAATCAATGGCAAGCAGTAACCTTCAAACATTCATTGGTAGTGCTCATATTATTTGTTATCTAGACTTCACCTTCGTGCTCAACAAATAAGCACAGACAAATAAAACAAAAATTGCATACATGTCGTATAGCCAGAACAAGGGCAAGCGTTCCAGTGAATTCTCCCTCCGAATTTGTACAATTTCAGTTTCTAATAATCCTCACAAGGAACAAGTACTTTCTTTCTAAATTATACGTTTTCGACGCAAAATGACCACCTTTCCTGTCATGAAATATAAATATCAAGGACTGTCCTTCACGAACCCTGTTTAAAAAAGGGAACAACCCTATCTTGCCTAAACGACAATTCAATATAATATCTATACTTTGAACTATGATATATTTCATTCAAATTTTAGTCTATTTACTTCTTTGCTGACCTTCGAAGAACTCACTTTCGCTATGATCACTTCTGACGATCAAGATTCATCATGGTTATCAAGGTTTTACGTCAAACTTCGCTCACAGCCTTCTCGTGCACTCGCCATCTTCCTAATGTTTACTAAAATTGATATTGAAACAATAAGCCTAATTAAGGTTAAGCAATTATGGTAAATTCCACTCTAAACACAATTGGAAAGACATTCAAGAAAACAAGTGAATGGCAATTTTAGAACCTTAACGTATATCCCATAGAAACCATGTTCGATTACCCAACACGCCCAATGCGTCATTGTAGCTTCACACAATTCAGGTGATGGCCAAGGCAATTATATTTCTCGGGTTGATTTTGTTAAAGTATTTGAGAAGGTGTTTCGACCCATTCCAATGAAGGTAGTCCCTTTATCTGATTTTTTCACTACCTTTCCTCTCAATTGCACTTTTCAAGGATGGGATGATTTGAAGATTGGTATTACATTTTGACTGTCAACAAATAAAGAAATCATTTATTTTATGATTTTATTACATTCATGAATGTTTTCCTTTTGTAATCTCCACGTTTTATTTTCCTTGGTGTTACCATCACTTGATTCTCCGTATCTATCCTTTAAACACTTGAAGGGGCATTACGGGTAAAGAATAAAGCGATTTAGTGTTTATATTAGCAGTGAGAAGGGCACTATGTTATGCGTGTATTATGAGAAGGCATTGTGCACCTGTCTCCTCGACCTTCACAATGCCTACTGTCTATCATTCCAATATTTGCGTTTCCCTCTTCCTATTTTTAACGAACATTATCACCCATATTTGAAGTGGTACAGTGAACAAGCAAAATATGCAAGTCATGTTTGATCCGAACTACCTTGTTTGCGTACATGAAATCGCAAATATTTTGTTTGTACTGCGAAATGTTCTTTATCTGTTCCTCTCGGGTTTTAGTTGATGCGGTTGATTTAGACACCACTTCTATCTTTACGAATGTGATTGTGGGATGCAGGGGCAGAACATATCGGGATTCCAGGGGCGGAGCCCCGGACCTTCTCTAGTTTAAGAAAAATCAGAAACTTCAAGATAATCGTCTTGAGCGATAGAAACTGTAGTCTACGCCTTGAAATTTGCACTGCCCCTATCGCTATATATCGTAGGAAATCAGTTATTGCTCTCTCTCGTACACACATTGTCTCCTAAGGACACTTATATAGAACAGCGGGTTGTCTTAGATTAGGTCAAGGAATACCACTTCTATCTTTACAAATGGGGTCCAGGGGCAGCCTGGGGCCGATTTCAGGTTGCATGTACAGAGTCCCTGACGCCCTTGATTTTTTACCAATTTAGATGTTTAAGACAGTTTATAGAACTGTTTTCTCCCACGGTTCTATTTTAGCCCGAGGTCTACGTAGGCACATGTTGCAATAGCGTGTCCGGAGGCTTCAGAGCATGCTACGAGCATACCTGACATTTAAAAAATAGGGGAATTTTCCTCTCAATTCAGAAACATCCCTTCACAACTAAGAAGATTTAAGTTGGTCTAGCGGTACGTTCAATTGATCAGCTCTCTGTCTTTGCCTCCAAACTGGCCCAGGCGGACCTCGGTTCACAAGTGAGTCACGTCTTTCGGATGCTAACGTCAAAGCTTGGCTCCTTACACGTATCCGGACACCTTCCCCTGGACATCCATCCCCGGATAACCATCCCGGATAATTGTAAAATGTAAAATTGTAAAATTGTAAAATGCAAGCACACAAGATTGTTTTGGTTAAAATTTGGAGACATAATTCGAAAACTTTACAATGTTATTTTTTCTTTTGACAAGTTCGTTTTAATTGAATGTTATAACTTGAAAAACAAAATATTTAAAAGTTTATATTTTCATATCATACATGCAAAATACGCAGTTTATTTAACATTTATGCAAGCAGAAAATTGGAAACTCATGTTTCATGAAGTCTCTATTCTTTGTATTTTCAAAAGAATAATCCACAACCGATTTTATTTCAATTGATTGTGTATGATTGTTTGATTTGTTCAAAAGCATATATATAAGCTTTTGAATCAATAAATTCATTTTAGAAAGAAAAAAAAAAAAAAATCGGTCAGCTCTCTGTCTTCGCCTCCAAACTGGCTAAGGCGGACCTCAGTTCGAAACTGAGTCGCGTCTTCCATGCTGACGTCAAAGCTTGGTCCCTAACACGTATCCGGACATCTACCCCTGGACATCCATCACCGGAAAACCATCCCCGGATAACCCCCCCCCCCCCAGTCAACTACTCCCTAGGAGAGCTACCCCTAGGGTACCTTCTAGGGCAACCACCCTCTTGGACGACTACCCTCCAGAACAAACAAAAATCGGACAACTACCCCAGTCAACTACCCCTAGGACAATTACCCCCAGGAAAACTACCCTCGGAAAACTACCCCCTAGGACAACTACCCTCGGACAACTACCCCCCAGAAATTTACCTCCTAGGATAGTTGTCCGGAGGTTAGTTGTCCTAGAATATCGTTGTCGTAGGAGTAGTCGTCATAAGGGGTGGTTGCCCTAGGGGGTACTTCAAGTTTCACAGTTTCAAAAGTTTCACCAAAATATAATTCACATAATTGATAAAATTAGAACATAATATGAAATATACTAAAAGTGTCACATTATATAATTAATTCTCTGTGAAGACGGCGAAATTAACTATATTGAATAGTTAGTTTTACAGGGTCACGTGAAATGTGAGGAAACTATCAAAAAGCTCAGCACGTACATGTAGATTACAGGTTCCCCCTTTTAAAACTAACATTTGATTGAAGTGGTTGAAATGGTGAAGGACGAAACAATAATAATAGGGGGCAAGAAGGCCTTTACATGAGGTAATATACAAAGCCCCAAGGCACGGAGTCACATTCACCTGCGCCACGCCCCACGCCCTACGCCCTGTTTTCCTAGGGTTTAGTTGCCCTAGGGTAGTTGACTGGGGGTGATTATCCGGGGTGGATGTCCTGGGGGTAGGTGTCCTGGAACCGATCCCTAGACTTAAACAATGATATCTGATTAATGCACGTCTGTAAACACCTAAGTACACACACGCCCGCGCGACTCTTCAATGTGATCGCTCATCATGTCATATATTTTTTGGACTTTAATAAGTCGTCCACCATTTTGAACATAAATCACTCTTTTCTTGATCTTCATTGCTGAAGGACACATTTTTTTCCGGGTCCTCTTCTGACGATAAAGTTTCATCATGGTTTTAAAGGTTTACGTCGATTATCGCTCACAGCCTTGTCGTGCGCTCGTCCTCCTTCTGAAAAACACCAAGATCACTTTTGAAATTGAATTTATTGACACGATAAAAGGTAAGCGCTAAAAGTTTATGTCTTAGTAGATTTATTTCATGATTTGTTAGGATGGCAGGTTTGGTTTTGTACTCCGTAATATATTTACAATTACGAATTTTCCCCTGCACATACTCTCTGCCCCTCCCCCTACCCTTCCCGGTAAGACAAAGAATTCTCTATTTAATTTGTTTATATTCTTAAAAGTAAATTTATGATATTTTTATTATATCTATGTATATGTTTATGTTTTCTATATCTTTTCTTTCTTGAGATTAACAAATATTGCATAACAAAAGTTTCTACAATGCTTGTATCAGGATAATCATAATTTTGGGGTTTTATATTCGGGATTTTTTCTAGCAAATAAAGTACAGGTAAAGGATTTCATTGTTCCCATCCCATAATCCACATTTTTAAATATTTTTTCTTCTCAATTTTGTTGTTGTTGTTGTTGTTGGAAAGGGGGGGGGGGGGTAAATTGATATTGAACTACAGTGCAGAATATTTTGTTGCACATGCGAATACAATCACGGAAACGCTGTAGCCTGTATTTTATATCGATTTCATGTAAATGATTTTTCTTACGATTTTGGTTCTTTCTTTTGGTTATTTATTTCCTGACGCCAGCATGCGACTCTTTCTCTCCTATTTTACCTGTAAACATGGGTCGTTTAAAAAAAAAGACCACTTTAATTGAATCAAAGACCAGGCTAGAGAGCAATGAACCCTGTTTTTTGTATTAAATATACAATGTTTTTGATGTTTTCTTGTCAATTTGATACCAAAGCCGCTGAGTACCAAACGCGAAACCTTGAGCATTTTGCGTAAAACGCGACAATTCAAAATGGCCGCCAAATCAATGTGGGTGTGAGAGGTGGGTGTGTGTCGGGATGGGTGTGTGTATGTGTGGGTGAACTTGTGTGTTGGTGTTTGTATTTTCGTTTGCGGGTGGTATTTTTACATTAAAAAAAAAACTCTGAGGTCTTAAATCATGCTCATAAAGGTGTGATTAATTTTATTTGACGGCCATATTGTATTTTCGTATTTTCTGAGGGATCCTTACGGTTTCATGCGTTGTACTCATCGGATTCAGAATCAGCATCCTCAAATTGACGCTAAAATCCTTCAAATAACCTGACAAATGGCCATAGAATAATTTGTTTTATAAATTGGCGGCCATCTTGGCGGCCATTTTGAATTTTCGCATTTTACGAACAATATTCTCAAGGTTTCGTGTCTGGCACTCACCGGATTTGGAATTAGCACCCTCGAATCGACAGGAATCAATCAAAAACATTTTATATACATACACATTGGGTTCGGGCCTTCTCCTACAGGGCCTAGCCTGGACTTAAGCGGGTCATATTTGACGTAATTAAATTTATATCTACAGGATAAAGTCCATGTAATCGGCAGAGAAAGCGACGTTGCTCTTTATTGAGAGACAGTTTTTCTTGTTAGGAGAGTGATAACCAATTTCCAATGTACTACTACTACTACCACTACTACTACTACTACTACTATACAATACAATACAATACAATGAACATTTAGGGCATTTACTACTACTACTACTACTATTACTACTACTATTACTACAGCAACAACTACTACTACTCCAGCTACTAATACTACTACTACTTATTCTACTTCTACTACTACTACTACTACTACTACTACTACTACTACTGCTATCACCACTACTACTACTTATACTACTACTTATATATACCATTGCTGTTAGTTCTACTATACCAACAACTACTACTACTACATAAATTGATATTTATGGTCTGTTCTCAGGTGAAAACAGGAAACCCGAGTTCGGAAAAGTGACTCCTCTGCAGACAGTACCCGCTATTCAAGATGGGGATTTCAGCCTGGGGGAAACGTGAGCTGCTTTATTCCTCTTTCTTAATTTCTAGAAGTCATATACACCCTTTCAGGCATTATGTATTGTAATTGAGTATCAGGTATGAATAAACTCAAACTGGGTAATAACTAAGAATTTACAAATTATATTCAATAGAATACATGTACGTAGTAGGAAGAAAACGTATCAATATTGGAAATTCAGATTCATCGTCATCTTAAAAGGTCGTAGGCGTTGAGGCTTTTCAAAGAAATTCTGCATTATAATAAGTATTAATGGAATTTAAGATCAATAATTTCCATAAGAGGCTTATAGACTAACAAAATGTATTATCGTGAGAAATCCGGGTTAAAGTATTTTTATGTCTCTAACCTTACAACTCGTGATTCGTATATTTGAATCGCTAGATCCATTTCATTTATAACTGAACATGCGATGAAAAATGATAATTAAACGATTCATTAGAACATTACTTATTAATTTTTATGTTATCTATCCTGAGTAACGTGTAATGCTAGGAAAAAAGAAACTTCAGACAGAGTTGTATTACAGTTAATATTTTTTGTTTCCTACTATTTTATTTTAAAAACAGCGTGGCGATTATTCGGTACTTGACAACGAAGTATTCAGACCTAGTCCCTGACCACTGGTATCCAAAGGACCTGGAGAAAAGAGCCAGAGTTGATGAATACATGGCTTTTCATTCTACAGGAACTAGAGGTGGTTGCTGTGGGATATTCATTAGTGAGGTGAGGTAAAAGCATGTAATACTGGCCTGATTTCATGACAAACGTTTCTTTGACATTGCTCCGCAGTAAATGGCTAAATTTACACGAGTCGGATTCATAATTGTAACTCAGGATCCCCCAAAACCATAACAACATCTTGGTCTGGTCCTGTGTGTAGCTGTTTAATAAAGAGATAAGGTCGGCATTTTCCACATGCATTGTGTCATAATAAGCTGACAGTGGATTTAGTGGAAATACCAATAATGGGTGACCGTGTCTCCGGGACAACGAATCGGACGTCCCACCAAAAATCTTCGGACGATGGAAATTTGTGATGATGTCTTTTCCTAACGAGACTCTTGACTCTCACCTTAGGCGTTATAACCAAGTCATTTGTGTCCTTCTAGGTCGGCATTCCGATATCATCGGGCGGAAAGCAGCATGCATCAGAAGAAAGGTTGAGGAGAGAGGAAGAAAACCTAACCAACGAACTAGACAAGCTGGAAAAAATTCGAATAGCAGCATGAGATATACGTGATAACATGATGGGATACTCTTGAACACAAAAAGTCTGAGGGCAGTGTACGAATATACACATTGATTACAATATAACTTAAAATCAAAACATACAACATTTCAACATTATTCACCCGAACAACACAGGCATTGTTAAGTCTGTAGGAATTCAACCCCTTTACAAAAAACATAAACAATTTGTTTTGCCTTTTTGAATCAATTTATTCCTTTATAGGTCCTCGTGCCATTGTTTTCTGGAGGTAAGCAGCATGCATCGGAGGAAAGGTTGAAGACAGACACGGAAAACCTAACCAAACAACTAGACAAGCTCGAGAATGCTTTCTTGCAGGATAATGATTGGTTGGCTGGAGATGATATCTCTGTCGCTGACGTGCTTGCTGTTTCCGAGGTAAGGAAAATTGAAAAGAGGTTATTTTATGAACTCTTTATAGAATATAACGAAGAAATCACAACTTAAATTAGTACGGATCAGTAGATAATAATTTGATATTTGTATCCATTAGTTTGGTAATAATCATCTTTTCCCCAGCGGCATCTCGTCAATATATTATTTACTCATGCGAAGTTATATAGAATCGTGCAATATTAGTTTTGAGGGTCGTGCTGTTAGCTACCGACCTGACCATACTTTATAAGGATTCACCGAATACTCTCCTTTTTTTCTCTCTCTGACGGAGAATGCCACATTCTCTTTGTTTCTAGCTCCACTTTCCTTCTTATTATACACTGAGTTGACATTAATATACTGATGTTAAGAGTTAATCCTGGAACAGAGTTTTGTTTCATTCAAATCTTTCTTCTATGGTTTCTAATGAATTAAAATATAAGAAATAAGGTTTATGGTATAGGCCTGCATTATTTCATATTTTCTTGAAATACAATCACATTATAATCATCGAAAATTATATCGGTATCAATTTAGAAGTCTCAGTTGTTTCAAAACATATTTCATTGCAAAAATAATGAATTTATATATCTTGAGCGTCAAGTATCGCCTGGCTGGAATGCTCCCTAGGGAGTGGAGATTGTGCACACGGTGTGTGCGGGCAAGCACTGAATCCAATGACCGGGATGCGAATTTTTTTTCCGTACTCGAGAGGGCAAATACCCCATGTGCGCATGCGCGTGGACTTGTGATTTCTCTGCTACTTCCCATACGAAATGTACATGTATTCGCATCTACTGTGCACGATTCGCGTTCTACGAGTAAACGATGGCATAGTAGTCTTCAAACACAGACTCTGATTTGCCAGTTTGACAAAACAATTACGCATATATCGTGCGTAGCAATAGTACTAGTATTCAAGTCTGAGTAGTTGTATGATTCAGACATTTTAGTGCTTACAGAAATGCATCCCAAATTGAATAGCATGGTATAGTAGTCTGCAAGCACAGACGCTAATCGGACAGTTTGACAACATAGTGTCTTGAGTAGTGCTTTATATTCAAATATGTGTAGTTTTATGATTCAGACCCTACTGGTGCGTGTATTGGAAAGGCATCTCAACTTGCAGAGTGGCATAGTAGTCTGCAAGCACAGACGCTAATCTGACAGTTTGACAAAATAGTGTTATTCAAGTCTGAGTAGTTTTATGATTCAGACCCTACTGGTGCGTGTATTGGAAATGCACCTCAACTTATAGAGTGGCATAGTAGTATGCAAGCACAGACTCTCCTTTGACAGTTTGACAGAATAATATAGGCCTATTGTGTATTGAGTAGTGCTTTTATTCAAGTTTTCGTAGTTTTCTGTGTTGTGCCACTGCTCTCTCACTCTCTCTCTCTCTCTCTCTCTCTCTCTCTTTCTCTCTCTCTAGCTCTCCCTCCAGTATGCTCGCACTTCTATACAAGTTGGCGACTTGAATAAAGTACTTCTCAGCACACTACTAGTATGTTGTCAAACTGTCAGATTAGCGTCTGTGCTTGCAGACTACTATACCATTCTATACAAGTTGCAATGTATTTCCATATGCACTACTGGGTCTGAATCATACAACTACACAGACTTGAATAAGCACATCGCGACACATACGCATATTGATTTGTCAAACTGGCAAATCAGAGTCTGTGTTTGAAGACTACTATGCCATCGTTTACTCGTAGAACGCGAATCGTGCACAGTACATGCGAATACATGTACATTTCGTATGGGAAGTAGCAGAGAAATCATAAGTCCACGCGCATGCGCACATGGGATTTTTGCTCTCTCGAGTACGGAAAAAAAATTCGTGACCGGGATAATAGTATATTTGTAAAGCGCGTAGAGACATTTGTGATAAGCGCAATATAAATACTAAATATTATTATTATTAATATTATTAAATGATATGTGCTTTTGTTGAAGCAAACCAAAGACCTTTCTTTATTAGCGCTATGAAGAATGCATCAAATAAGACTTATGTACGTATCAAAACATTAATTCTTCACTATACCATATGCTTGAAATACGAGCACAAGCCACATACAAATATATGTTTTTCTTTCTGTTTGCTACCATCACGGATCAGATCATGGAAAACACTGTAAATGGACGGGATGTAACAGAGGGGAGACCTAAACTCAGGGCCTTTGTAGATCGTGTGAAGAATCGTCTCAATCCTGCCTTTGATGAAGTCCACGGAGCCGTGTATGCATGGAGGGACAGCTACAACAAATAGATTCTCAGTCAAAAATGCTTCACAAGAAGTCTCACATTTCTCCAAGTTTTAAAAATCGAATCATCTTCTCAGTCCTTTGAGTCTATTGAACAGTTTTTCTTTACTGCTCTTTTTCCTCTCATCTTTGAAATAATTTTCTTCATTTTGTCTCTTTGTCTTATAAACCTCCATGTAACATTTGATCATCACAATTACCTCTCAATTGTCCCTCATTCCTCTTTCCATCCCCCTTCCTCCTCCTCCCCCTCCCCCTCTATCTCTCTCTCACTCTCTCTTTTGTATCTCTAATGTGTTACGTTTTCCTAATATCAAATCCGATTTCAGTATCAATGTTTGACTTATGCGCCGACTATCTTTTTTGTCCTTTTCCAAACGTGTGATGCACAGGCCGATGACATATCCACTAGACCGCGAGACTTCGAAAATAGAAAAAAGCTGAAGAAAAAAGTTACTATGTGAATGTCACACTCCCTTTTAGAAAACAGATTCATTGAAGTCCCAACTAATTTCTACTTTGCATTTTTAGAACGATTGTATCCTCATTCTTTTTGTTATTACTTCTAACGACATAGGAATGCATGAAAATAAAATGTTACATTCCGTTTAATCATTATATTTAACTTCGCCATTTTTAAATTATGTAAATATCCTAATGTGTCTATGAACGAATGTCTTCAAGTTCGACAGATATCAGAAAAATCTCCAAGGGAGATTGCATGTACAATAGCATACAGATCCTGATATATAGTCATGATAAATACTGAAAAATGCAATAAACTATTGAACTTGCAAATCTGTCGTTATGTTATCTGTCTACATGCTTGTCTTGTTGTCATTAACTTCTAACGACGGTAATGCAAATAAGTAGTCACACGTAGTTTATACATTTATGTTGATAAGTATTTTTTTCTTTTAATACAAACAATAAGTGAGAAAGATAAAAATTGACGATGATGAATGTACAGAGGTCGAAAAGGAGACAAAATATATAGATATAATAGAAGAGGGAAGTAAACATGAGAATAAAGGGGAACAGTCTGTATGAGAGGATGTGTGCGGTGAGTGTGGTGGGTGGGGTGGTGCTTAATGGTGGCGAGAGCCTAGCGGAAACATGTTGTAAAGATTTATATAAACTTGAAAAACAAGATTGAAACTGTTTTAAGATTCGTTAAGAATCGACGACATTAATTTTGCTGGAAAAACACAGGTATTGTGTAAAAAAAAACATAATGAAGAGAGAATTCATAGTGCAGTATTCACTAGTTGACAAAAATGGAAAAAAAGGGGTAAGAGCTGACCTAGCTCTAGATGTACTCGACGCGTAGATGATGGCAAACAGTGGAAGAGGTAGACCAAGGGTCTACAGCCATATCGTTTTTCCAAAGGTTCGCTACTCCGATGGATAGTCATTCACGGTTCAGGGTTCAAAGTCAATCAATGGCAAACACTATCCTTGAACACTCCTTGGCAGTGCTCATATAATTTTATTATCTAGATGTTACCTTCGTGCTCAACCAATAAGCACAGGCAAATAAAACAAAGAACGCATACATGTCGTATAGCCAGAACAAGGGCAAGCGTTCCAGCGAATTCTCCCTCCTAATTTGTACAATTTCAGTTTCTGATAACCCTCACAAAGAACGGGTACTTTCTTTCTAAATGATACGTTTTCGACGCAAAATGACCACCTTTCATGTCATGAAATATAAATATCAAGGACTGTCCTTCACGAACCCCGTTTAAAAAAAGGGAACAACCCTATCTTGCCTAAACGACAATTCAATATAATATCTATACTTTGGACTATGATATATTTCATCCAAATTTAAGTCTATTCACTTCTTTGCTGACCATCGAAGAATAGACTTTCGCTATGATCACTTCTGAAGATCAAGATTCATCATGGTTGTCAAGGTTTTACATCAAACTTCGCTCACATCCTTCTCGTGCACTCGCCATCTTCCTAACAATTACCAGGGGCGGATCCAGCTTTTTATAAAGGGGGGGTTGGGGTGGTATGCGAGGGAGCGTAGCGACCGAGTCCAAGCGAGCGAAGCGAGCAAGGGGGGAGGGTGTGGGAGGGGGGTGTCCCCCCTCCCACAGTAGGGAAAATTTTTGAAAATCTGTGTGTGAAAATGGCGTTTTCTTGCGATAAGATTTTTAAAAATGGTCCCCGGATTTTTTTTTGGGGGGGTTGCAACCCCCCACCCCCCCCCCCTAGATCCGCCACTGATTACTAACATTGAAATTGAAGCAATAAGCCTAATAAACGTTAGGCAATTATGGTAAATTCCACTCAAAACACAATTGCAAAGACATTCAAGAAAACAAGTAAATGGCAATTTTAGAAACCATGTTCGATTACCCAACACGCCCAATGCATCATTTTAACCTTCACATAATTAAGGTGATGGCCAAGGCAATTTAATTTCTCGGGTTGATTTTGTTTAAGTATTTGAGATGGTGTTTCGACCCATTCCAATGAAGGTAGTACCTTTATCTGATCTTTTCACTAAATTTCCTCTCAATTGCACTTTTCAGGGATGGGATTATTTGAAGATTGGTATTACATCCTAATTTGTCAAAAATAAAGAAATCATTCAGATCATGCTTTTATTACATTTAGTAATGTTTTCCTTTCTGAATTCCACGTCTTTGTTCTCCTTGGTGTTGCCATCGTTTGATTCTCCGTATCCTTTTTTTTTAAACGTTTAAAGGGGCACTATGGGTAAGGAATAAAACGATTTAATGTTTAGATAAGTAGTGAGAAGCATGTGATGCGTGTACATGTATATGTGAAGGAACGGTGCACCTGTCTCCTCGACCTTCGACACATCTACTGTCTATCATTCCAATGTTTGCATTTCCCTCTTCCTATTTTGAACACATATAATGATCCATATTTGACATAGCACAGTGATATGTAAACAAGCAACATATGCAAGTCATGTTTGATCCGAACTACCTTGTTTGCCTTCATGAAATCGCAAATATTTTGTTTGTACAGCGAAATGTTCTTCATCTGTTCCTCTCGGGTTATAGTTGACGCGGATGAAGGGTTGATTTTGAAACCACTTCTATCCTTACGAATGTGGTTGTGGGATGCAGGGGCAGACCATGTCGGGACTCCAGGGGCGGAGCCTTGGACGTTCTCTAGTTTAAGCAAATCAGAAACTTAAAGATAATCGTCTTGAGCGATAGAAATTGTAGTCTACGCCTTGAAATTTGCACTGCCCCATAGCTATATATCGTAGGAAATCAGTTATTGCTCTCTCTCGTACACACATTCTCTCCTAAGAACACTTTTTATAGAACAGCGGGTTGTCTTAGATTAGGTCAAGGGATACCACTTCTATCTTTACAAATAGGGTCCAGGGGCTGCTTGGGACGATTTCAGGTTGCATGTACAGAGTCCCTGACGGCCTTGAGTTTTTACCAATTTAGATTTTTAAGACAGTTTTCTCCCACGGTTCTTTTTTAGCCCGAGGTCTTCGTAGGCACACGTTGCAATAGCGTGTCCGGGGGATTCAGAGCATGCTACGAGCATACCTGAAATTTGAAAAAATGGGGGAATTTTCCTCTCAATTCAGAAACATCCCTTCACAACTAAGAAGATTTGAGTTGGTCTAGCGGTACGTTCAATTGGTCAGCTCTTTGTCTTCGCCTCCAAACTGGCTCAGGCGGACCTCAGTTCGAAACTGAGTCACGTCTTCCATGCTGACGTCAAAGCTTGGTCCCTAACACGTATCCGGACATCTACCCCTGGACATCCATCACCGGATAACCATCCCCGGGTAACCCCCCCCCCCCCCAGTCAACTACCCCGTAGGACAGCTACCCCCTAGGACAACTACCCTCTAGGGCAACCACCCTCTTGGACGACTACCCTCCAGAACAAAAAAAAAACGGACAACTACACCAGTAAACTATCCCTAGGACAATTATCCCCGGACAACTACCCCCTAGGACAACTACCCCCGGACAACTACCCCCAGAAAACTACCTCCTAGGATAGTTGTCCGGAGGTTAGTTGTCCTAGAAGATCGTTGTCGTAGGGGTAGTCGTCCTAAGGGATGGTTGCCCTAGGGCGTACTTCAAGTTTCACAGTTTCAAAAGTTTCACCAAAATAAATTCACATACTTGAAAAAATTAGAACATAATATGAAATATACTAAAAGTGTCACATTATATAATTAATTCTCTGTGAAGACGGCGAAATTAACTATATTGAATAGTAAGTTTTACAGGGTCACGTGAAATGTGAGGAAACTATCAAAAAGCTCAGCAAGTACATTATAGGTTCCCTTAAATAAAACTAACATTTGATTGAAGTGGCTGCAATGGTGAAGGACGAAACAATAATAACAGGTGGGCAAGAAGGCCTTAACAGAAGATCATATACAAAGTGAAACAATCATAAATAGCAAATACAGCAAACAAAATAATTTGTTACCAAAGAAATGTCACGTTAGTCACTTTAAGTATTGAGGTCATTAAGCAAGGTCATTGATCGTGGTGTCTCGAGCGAGGCAGTATATTCATGATATATTAATATACTATAATATGTAGGCCGTAGCCCAGACACAGTGCAGTGTTTCAAACATGCATTCAAATCTATGCACGTCTGCTCCCAGAAAGCCCCAAGGTACGGAAACACATTCACCTGCGCCACGCCCCACGCCCTTTTGTCCTAGGGGTTAGTTGCCTTAGGGTAGTTGACTGGGGTGATTATCCGGGGTGGATGTCCAGGGGGTAGGTGTCCTGGAACCGGTCCCTAGACGTTAACAATGATATCGTATTAATGCACGTCTGTAAAAACCTAAATACACAAACGCCCGCGCGACTCTTGAACGTGATCGCTAATCATGTCATATATTTTTTGGACTTTAATAAGTCGTCCACCATTTTGAACATAAGGCACTCTTTTCTTGATCTGCATTGCTGAAGGACACATTATCTCCGGGTCCTCTTCTGACGATTAAGTTTCATCATGGTTGTCAAGGTTTACGTCGATTATCGCTCACAGCCTTGTCGTGCGCTCGTCCTCCTTCTGAAAAACACCAAGATCCCTTTTGAAATTGAAACTATTGACCTGATAAAAGGTAAGCGCCAATAGTTTATGTCGTAGTAGACTTATTTCATGATGTTTTTTAGGATGGCAGGTTTGGTTTTGTAAGATATTTACAATTACGGATTTTCCCCTGCACATACTCTTTGCCCCCTCCCCCCCCCCCCCCCCCCACCACCCTTTCCGGTAAGACAAAGAATTCTCTATTTAATTTGTCTATATTCTTAAAAATGTATTTATGATGTTTTTATGATATCTATGTATATGTTTATGTTTTCTATATCTTTTCTTTCTTGAGAATAACAAATATTGCATGAAAAAAATTATACAATGCATGTATTATGATAATCATATTTTGGGGTTTTATATTCGGGATTTTCCTAGCAAATTAAGTACATGTAAAGGATTTTATCGTTCCCATCCCATAATCCTCATTTATAAATATTTTTTCTTCTCAATTTTGTTGTTGTTGTTGTTGTTGGAAAGGGGGGGGGGGGGGTAAATTGATATTGAACTACAGTGCAGAATATTTTGTTGCACATGCGAATACAATCACGGAAACGCTGTAGCCTGTATTTTATATCGATTTCATGTAAATGATTTTTCTAACGATTTTGGTTCTTTCTTTTGGTTATTTATTTCCTGACGCCAGCATGCGACTCTTTCTCTCCTATTTTACCTGTAAACATGGGTCGTTTAAAAAAAAAGACCACTTTAATTGAATCAAAGACCAGGCTAGAGAGCAATGAACCCTGTTTTTTGTATTAAATATACAATGTTTTTGATGTTTTCTTGTCAATTTGAGGGTGCTGAATCCAACTCCGCTGAGTACTAG
Source organism: Strongylocentrotus droebachiensis (assembly GCA_035222895.1). Classification (NCBI taxonomy): domain Eukaryota; kingdom Metazoa; phylum Echinodermata; class Echinoidea; order Camarodonta; family Strongylocentrotidae; genus Strongylocentrotus; species Strongylocentrotus droebachiensis. The sequence goes on along the minus strand of JAVYIG010002026.1, from coordinate 143,169 downwards.
ACGCGAAACCTTGAGCATTTTGCGTAAAACGCGACGATTCAAAATGGCCGCCAAATCAATGTGGGTGTGTGTCGGGATGGGTGTGTGTGCGTGTGGGCGAGTGTGTGTGTGGTTGTTTGTATTTTTGTTTGCGGGTGGTATTTTTACATTTATTAAAAACCCTCTGAGGTCTTAAATGGTGCTCATTAATGGTTTTAAGGTGTGATTAATTTTATTTGACGGCCATATTGGATTTTCGTATTTTCTGAGAGATCCTTACGGTTTCATGCGTGGTATTCATCGGATTCAGAATCAGCATCCTCAAATTGACACTAAAATTCTTCTAATAACCTGACAAATAGCCATGGAATATTTTTTTCATAAATTGGCGGCCATCTTGGCGGCCATTTTGATTTTTTGCATTTTACAAACAATTCTCAAGGTTTCGCGTCTGGCACTCACCGGATTTGGAATCAGCACCCTCGAATTGACAAGAATAAATCATTAACATTGTATATACATACACATTGGGTTCGGGCCCTCTCCTACAGGGCCTAGCTTGGACTCCAGCGGTTCGCGTTTGACATCATCAAATTTATATTTAGAAGATAAAGTCCATGTAATCGGCAAGAGAAAGAGACGTTGCTCTTTATTGAGAGACAGTTTTCCTTGTTAGGAGAGTGATAACCAATTTCCAATTTACTACTTCTACCACTAATAATACTACCACTACTACGACTACTACTAATACTACTACTACTACAGCAACAACTACTTCAGCTACTATTACTACTTCTACTTCTTCCACCTCTACTTCTACTACTGCTACCATCACCACCACTACTACCACTTCTATAAGTTCTACTATAACGACAACTATTACTGCTACTACTACTACTACTACATGAATTGTTATTTTTTCTCTGTTCTCAGGTGATCACAAGAAACCTGAGTTCGGAAAAGTGACTCCTCTGCAGACAGTACCTGCTATTCAAGATGGGGATTTCAGCATGGGGGAAACGTAAGCTGCTTTCTTTTTCTTTCTTAATTTCTAGAAATCATATACACCCTAACAGGCATAATGTCTTGTAATTGAGTATCAGGTATGTATAAACTCAAATTGGGTAATGACTAAGAGTTTACGAATGATATTTAATAGCATACGTAGTAGGAAGAAAACGTATACATATTGGAAATTCAGATTCCTCGTCATCTCAAAAGGGAGTAGGCGCTGAGGCTTTTCAAAGTAATTCTACATTATATTTAGTATTATTGGAATTTGAAATCAATAATTTCCATAAGAGGTTTACAGAGTAACAAAATATATTATCGCGAGAAATCTGGGATAAAGTATTTTTTATGTCTCTAACCTTACAATTCGTGATTCGTATATTTGAATCGCTTCGTCCATTTAATTTATAGCTCAACATGTGATGAAAAGGATATTTAAAAGATTCATTAGATCATTACTAAAATGTTAATGTTCTTCAACTGAGTAACGTTTAATGCTAAGAAAAGAAAAGGAACTTCAGACAGAGTTGTATTACAATTAATATAAAATGTTTTTTTCCTATTAAAACAGCGTGGCGATTATTCGGTACTTGGCAACGAAGTATTCGGACCTAGTCCCTGACCACTGGTATCCAAAGGACCTGGAGAAGAGAGCCAGAGTTGATGAATACATGGCCTTTCACCATACAGGAACACGAGGAGGATGCTGTGGGATATTCATAAGTGAGGTGAGGTGAAAGAATGTGAAACTGGCCTGATCTCATGACAAATATTTAGTTGACATTGCTCCGCAGTAAATGGCTAAATGTACACGAGTCGGATTCATAATTGTGACTCAGGATCCCCAAACCCATACCCAACATCTTGCTCTGGTACTGGGTGTAGCTGTTTAATACAGAGATAAAGTCGGCATTTTTCATATGCATTGTGTCATATTAAGCTGACAGTAGATTTAGTGGAAATACCATTAATGGATGACCGTGTCTCCAGGACAACGAATCGGACGTCCCACCAAGAATCTTCGGGTGAGGAAAATTTGTGATGATAACTTTTCCCGACTCTCACCTTAGGCGATATAACCAAGGAATTTGCATCCTTCTAGGTCGGTATTCCGATGTTATCTAGTGGAAAGCAGCATGCATCAGACGAAAGGTTGATGAGAGACGAAGAAAACCTAACCAGACAACTATAGACAAGCTGGAAACAATGCGAATATACATAGTAAAATAAGAACAGCATGAGATATACGTGATAACATGATGGGATACTCTTGAATACAAAAAGCGTGAAGGCAGTTTACGAGTTTTTACACATTGATTACAATATAACTTAAAATCACATTTCAACATTATTCACCCGAACAACACAGGTATTGTCAAGTCTGTAGGAACTAAACCCATTTGAAATAACATAATAAATTTGTTTAGCCTTTTTGAATCAATTTATCCCTTTATATATAGGTCTTCATGCCGTTGATTTCTGGAGGTAAGCAGCAAGCATCGGAGGAAAGGTTGAAGACAGACACAGAAAACCTAACCAAACAACTAGACAAGCTCGAGAATGCTTTCTTGCAGGATAATGATTGGTTGGCTGGAGATGATATCATTGTCGCTGACGTGCTCGCCGTCTCAGAGGTAAGGGAAATTGAAAAGCTGTTATTTTATGAACTCTATATAGAATATAACGAAGAAATCATGACTGAAATTAGTGCGGAATTTGATATTGTTATCCATTAGTTTTGTAATAATCATCTCTTTTCCCCAGCGTCATCTCGTCAATATATTATTTACTCATGCGAAGGTATATAGAACCGTGTAATATTAGTTTTGAGGGTCGTGCTGTTAGCTACCGACCATACTTTCTAAGGATTCACCGAATACTCTTCTTTTTTCTCTCTCTGACGGAGAATGCCACATTTTCTTGGTTTCTAGCTCCACTTTCCTTCTTATTATAAACTGATGTAAAAAGTCAATCCTAGAAAAGAGTTTTGTTTTTATTCAAAACTTTCTTCTATTGTTTCTAATAAAATAAAATAATAGAAATTGTGTATGTGGTATAGGTCTGCATTATTTCATATTCATGAAATACAATCACATTAGAATTATCGAAAATGATATCAGTATCAATTTAGAAGTTTCAGTTGTTTCAAAACAAATTTCATCGCAACATAATGAAATTATATATCTTGATAATGCTTAATGATATGTGCTTTTGTTAAAGCGAACTATTTTTTTTTTATTAACTCTATGAAGAATGCGTCACATACTATGTACGTATCACAACATTCATTCTTCACTATACCATATGCTTGAAATACGAGCACAAGCCACATACAAATACTTGTTTTTCTTTCTGTTTGCTACCATCACGGATCAGATCATGGAAAACACTGTAAATGGACGGGATGTAACAGAGGGGAGACCTAAACTCAGGGCCTTTGTAGATCGCGTGAAGAATCGTCTCAATCCTGCCTTTGATGAAGTCCACGAAGCAGTGTATGCATGGAGAGACAGCTACAGCAACTAGATTCTCAGTAAAAATGCTTTAGAAGGAGTCTCACTTTTCCACAAGTTGTTAAAATCGAATCATATTCCCAATCCTTTGAGTCTATCGAACAGTTTTTCTTTACGGCTCTTTTTCGTCTCATCTTTGAAATTATTTTCTTAATTTTCTCTCTTTGTCTTATAAATCTCCATGTAACATTTGATCTTTACAATTACCTCTCAATTCTTCCTCATTCCTTTCCCATCCCCCTTCCTCCTCCTCCCCCTCTCTCTCTTTCTCTCTCTCTCTCTCTCTCTCCCTCTCTCTTTTGTCTCTCTAATGTGTTACGTTTTCCTAATATCAAATCCGATTTCAGTATCAATGTTTGAGTTATGCGCCGACTATCTTTTTTGTACTAAAAATGTAATAAACTATTGAACTTGCATATCTGTCGTTATGTTATCTGTCTACATGCTTGTCTTGTTGTCATTAACTTCTAACGACGGTAATGCAAATAAGTAGTGACACGTAGTTTATACATTTATGTTGATAAGTATTTTTTCTTTTAATACAAAAAATAAGTGAGAAAGATACAAATTGACGATGATGAACGTAGAGAGGTCGAAAAGGAGACAAAATATTATAGATATAATAGAAGAGGGAAGTAAACATGAGAATAAAGGGGAACACTCATGTATGAGAGGATGTGTGCGGTGTGTGGGTGGGTTGAGGTGGGGCCAGGCGCGCTGGAAGCAGTTTGGGATTGGGGGGGGGGGGGCAAACATTCCAGGGGGCTCACCTTCCAGGGGCAGTGACGTAACGAGCAAAAACGTTTGGAAGGGGGGGGGCAGAAGAAAAATCTGCATCACCATCACTCTTACACGTTACATGCAGGGCAAGCCCCGCGGAACGTTTTTCAAAATGGATTATTAACAATCAGGTAGAGCGTAAAATGGCGTCGGGTCCAGGGCCTGGGCCCCGGTAGGGGGTCAAGGGGCTGAGCCCCAAGAAGTTTAGGGGTCTTAGGCATTTAAATTATGGTAAAATAAGCATATTAAGATACCTTATTTGTGACACTGGCAGGCTAATTGGCGGAGAGTCCAGGGAGCAGAGCCCCCGGAAGCTCGGGGGTTTTAGGTATTTAATAACGGTCAGATGAGCATACAGGGGACCGCCTTAGGACCTTTGGTGGGGTCTGGGGGCGGAGCCCCCTTAAGCCCTGGGGTTTTAGACATTTAATTACGGTCGGATGAGCATGCAGGACCCCGCCTTAGGGCCCTTGTTGGGGTCCAGGGGGCAGAGCCCCCGGAAGCTCGGGGGTTTTAGGCATTTAATTACGTTCAGATGAGCATCCAGGGCCCCGCCTTAGGGCCCTTGGTGGGATTCCAGGGGGCAGAGCCCCCGGAAGCTCGGGGGTTTTAGGTATTTAATTACGGTCAGATAAGCATACAGAGGAGCGCCCTAGGGCCCTTGGTGGGGTCTGGGGGTTGAGCCCCCATAAGCTCTGGGGTTTTAGACATTTAATTACGGTCAGATGACCATCCAGGGCCCCGCCTTAGGGCCCTTGGTGGGGTCCAGGAGGCAGAACCCCCGGAAGCTCAGGGGTTTTAGGTATTTAATAACGGTCAGATGAGCATACAGGGGACCGCCTTAGGGCCCTTGGTGGGGTCTGGGGCGGAGCCCCCGTAAGCTCTGGGGTTTTAGGCATTTAATTACGGTCAGATGAGCATATTTTGATACCTCATTTGTGACATTGGCAGGTCACTTATTTTTTTCTCTCTCTTTCTTTCTTTTTCTCTGTAAAAAACTTTTTCAACAATTGAGGGTGGCACGAGTCCCCGAGCCCGGCCGTTTTGCAGACCCTAACATAAATGCTTCTAAATTTGGGAATTTCTAATTTTCCAACAAACGCATAAAAAGGTATGACTTACAAAAAAAATAGAAAAAGAAAATATACCGGAAAATCATGTCATTTCAGCAACATTTGTAAATCACTATCGAATAACAAAAAATACCCCCCCCCCACCAGTACGCCAGCGTTCAGGGGCTCATAAGCTTCTCACCCCTATAACAAAAAACAGACACGCTTTCCCATTCTCTCGAAATATGTCCACGATATGCGCGTATCGCTATTATAAAAACCTCCATTAATATAGGTAGCATGCGCAATGTTTAGGAAATTTAATTCCTGCTAACTTTCCTTTTCTTTGAATGGAATTTCATACGTCATTTAATTCAGGTTTTTATTATTGTTATGTTCTTTTGGGTTAAAAATACAAACCATCTTTACTCCTTTACTGCTTTTTTTTTTTTTTGAGGGGGGGGGGGGGGGCGTTTCGGGGGGGCAAAACTGCGTTTTGCCCCCCCCCCCCATTTTTTGGATTGGGGGGGGGGCAGCTGCCCCCCCCCCCCCCCCCTGCCCCCCCCCCCCACTTCCGGCGCCTATGGGTGGGGCTAAATGGTGGAGAGAGCCTAGCGGAAACATGTTGTAAAGATTTACATGAACTTGAAAAACAAGATTGAAACTGTTTTAAGATTCGTTAAGAATCGATGACATTTGCTGGAAAAACACAGGTATTGTGTAAAACTACTAACAAAAACAGAATGAAGAGAGAATTCATAGCGCAGTATTCACTAGTTGACAAAGATGGGAAAAAGGGGTAAGAGTGTACTCGACGCGTAGATGATGGCAGTGGAAAAGGTAGATCAAGGGGCTACATGTCGTTTGTCGCTACAGGTTCGCTACTCCGATGGTTAGTCATTCACGATTCAGGGTTCAGTGTCAATCAATGAACACTCATTGGCAGTGCTCATATAATTTTATTATGTAGACTTCACCCTCGTGCTCAACCAATAAGCACAGACAAATAAAACGAAGAATGCATACATGTCGTATAGCCAGAATAGGGGCAAGCGTTCCAGTGATTTCTCCCTTCGAAGTTGTACAATTTCATTTTCTAATATTAACTTCGCTTTAACCCTCACAAAGAACGGGTACGTTCTCTCTAAATTACACACTTTCGACGCAAATGACCACCTTTCCTGTCATGAAATATAAATATCAAGGATTGTCCTTCACGAACCCCGTTTACAAAAAAGACACATCCCTATCTTACCTAAACGACAGTTCAATGTAATATCCTTACTTTGGACTGTAATATATTTCATCCAAAGTTAAGTCTATTTACTTCTTTGCTGACCTTCATAGAACACACTTTCACTATAATCACCTCTGACGATCAAGATTCATCATGGTTGTCAAGGTTTTACGTCAAACTTTGCTCACAGCCTTCTCATGCACTCGCCATCTTCTTAAAATTTACTAAAGTTGATATTGAAACAATAAACGGTAAGCATGGAAATTACAATTTTTTAACGGATATATTTCATAATTTATCGCATGTTATATTTTCCTATGTATCCAGAAAAATTTTCATATTTTCCATTGAAAATATATATCTACTGCAGCTTTGCTTAGTCTATATGGGTTTGTCAAAAATCTTATTTGTTACATTTGTACATGATTTCTTTATCAGGAAAACAAATATTGATGTGCTTCAAATAATGTAAATGTCATATTACTAGAATACAATGCATGTTACATGATGATTATGCTGAGCTTCCACTCAAATAACAAACGCAAAGACATTCAAGGAAACAAGTGAATGGCAATGTAAGAATCTTAATGTTTATCTCTTGGAAACCATGTCCAAATATTTAGCATGCCCAATGCGTCATTTTAACACATTTCAGTCGGTGATGGCCAAAGCAATTACATTTCCCGGGTTGATTTTTCGAAAGTATTTGCGATCGTGTTTCGACCCATTCCAATATTAAGGTACACTGTGAAAAGATCGGGCAATATTTTTCCCAACACTTTGCCCAACGTTGTGCCAATAGTCAACTCAACCATTTATTGGACAATATGTTGCCCAGTGGTATTTGTAAACGTTAGTACCAAACTTCACACGTTCGTAATTGTTTCGTATTTTGCAGAGCAGTCCCTGTATACGATCTTCACACTACCTTTCCTCTCAATTGCACTTTTCTGAAAGTGGGATAGGATAATATGAATATAAGTAATACATCTTGAATTGTCAAAAATAAAAGAATCATTTATTTCATGGTTTTATTACATTCATGAATGTTTTCCTTTTTTTAATTCCACGTTTTTTCTCCTTGGTGTTGCCATCACTTGATTCTCCGTATCTTTCTTTCAACGTTTAAATGGACTATGAGTGAATAATAAAGCGATCTAACGTTTAGATTAGTAGTGAGAAGGACACTATGTTATGCGTGTCAATGTGAATCAATGTGCACCTGTCTCCTCGACCTTCGACACGTATACTGTCTATCATTCCAATATTTGCATTCCCCTCTTCCTATTTTAAACAAACATTATGATCCATATTTGACGTAGCACAGTGATATGTAAACAAACAAACAAACATATGCAAGTCATGCTTTATCCGAACTACCTTGTGTGCGTACATGAAATAGCAAATATTTTGTTTGTACTGCGAAAGGTTCTTCATCTGTTCCTCTTAGGTTGTAGATGATGCGGGTGAAGGGTTGCTTGGGAAACTATTTATATCTAAACAAATGTGGTTGTGGGATGCAGGGGCAGATCATGTTGGGGCTCCAGGGGCGGAGCCCTGGACGTTCTCTAGTTTAAGAAAATCAGAAACTTGAAGATAATCGACTTGAGCGATAGAAATTGTAGTCTACGCTTTGAAATTTGCACTGCCCCTATCACTATATATCGTAGGAAATCAGTTCTTGCTCTCTCTCTCGTACACACATTCTCTCATAAGGACACTTTTTATAGAACAGCGGGTTGTCTTGGATTAGGTCAAGGGAAACCACTGCTATCTTTACAAATGGGGTCCAGGGGCTGCTTGGGGCCAATTTCAGGTTGCAGGTGCAGAGTCCCTGACGCCCTTGAGTTTTTACCAATTTAGATTTTTAAGACAGTTTATAGAACTGTTTTCTCCCTGTTTTCTCCCACGGTTCTATTTTAGCCAGAGGTGTTCGAAGGCACATGTTGCAATTGCGTGTCCGTGGGCTTCAGAGCATGCTACGAGCATACCTGAAATTTAAAAAATGGGGGAATTTTCCTCTCAATTCAGAAACATGCCTTCACAACTAAGAAGATTTGAGTTGGTCTAGCGGTAGGTTCAATTGGTCAGCTCTCTGTCTTCGCCTCCAAACTGGCTCAGGCGGACCTCGGTTCACAAGTGAGTCACGTCTTTCGGATGCTGACGTCAAAGCTTGGCTCCTAACACGTATCCGGACACCTTCCCTGGACATCCATCCCCGGATAACCATCTCGGATAACCACCCCCCCCCCTAGTCAACTACCCCTAGGACAACTATCCTCTAGAGTAACCAGCCTCTTGGACGACTACCCTCCAGGACAAATACCCCCCAGACAACTACCCCAGTCAACTACCCCCTAGGACAATTACCCCCAGCACAACTAACCCCTAGGACAACTACACCAGGACAACTGTTGTCCGGGGGTAGTTGTCCTAGAAGATCGTTGTCGTAGGGAGTAGTTGTCTTGGGTTTTTTCGGGGGTAGTTATCCAAAGGGCAGTTGTCCTAGGGGGAACTAATTGTCGTAAGGGGATAATTGTCTGGGGGAAGTTTTCCTGGGGTAGTTGTCCCGGGGGTAATCGTCCTAGGGAGTGGTTGCCCCTAGGGGGTAGTTCAAGTTTCACAAGTTTCACAAGTTTCACAAGAAAAGAATTAACATAATTGAAAAAATTAGAACATAATATGAAATATACTAAAACTGTCAATTCTTTTTAAAGACGTCGAAATCAATTGTATTGAATAGTAGGTTATACAGGCTGGAAATGTGAGGAACCTATCAAAAAGCTCAGCTTGTAGATTATAGGTTCCCCTAAATAAAACTAATATTTGATTGAAGTGGTTGCAACGGTGAAAGACGTAACGATAATAATAGGTGGGCAAGAAGGCCTCAACAGAAGATGATATACAAGCAAAAATAGCAAATACAGCAAACAAATTTATTTTTTACCAAAGAAATGTCACGTTAGTAACTTTAAATATTGAGGTCATTAAACAAGGTCATTGATCGTGGTCTCTCGAGCGAGGCAGTAGACATGAACAATCATGATACAGTATATGTAGGCCGTAACCCAGACACAGTGCACTGTTTCAAACATACACACACGCCCGCGCGACTCGCTCAACGTGATCGCTATGTCAAAAAAAAAATGTTGGACTTTGATCAGTCGTCCACCATTTTGAACATAAGGCACTCTTTTCTTGATCTTCATTGCTAAAGGACACATTATCTCCGGGTCCTCTTCTGACGATTAAGTTTCATCATGGTTGTCAAGGTTTACGTCGATTATAGCTCACAGCCTTGTCGTGCGCTCGTCCTCTTTCTGAAAAACACCAAGATCCCTTTTGAAATTGAAACAATTGACGTGATAAAAGGTAAGCGCTAAAAGTTTATGTCGTAACAGACTTATTTCATGCTTTTTTTAGGATGGCAGGATTTTGTACTCCGTAAGATATTTATAATTACCCACATACCCTCTGCACCCCCCCCCCCCCATTCTCCCCGGTAAGACAAAGAATTCTCTATTTGAAGTGCTTAATTCCAAAAGGCGCTAAATCCATTTTTTACCAAAATGGAGTTATTAGTAACTATGAGTACCGTGATACCCAAGTCCCTAACCCATTGCACATGTGCATTTAAATAACCATTCCTTTTCTCAAAATAATGTTCAGAAATATGAAAAAAATTGACACAACAAATTTGTTTAGGTCCAAAAGGCGCTAAATCCAAAAGTGTTTAATTCCAAAAGGCGCTATATCCACCTTGTGTGTTTTGATCAATCAGAGCGCAGTACTGTTCCAGTGACCCGGATTGACAACAGCTTTTAGATTTTCGCTTGCATCAAGATCGATCATATTTCTGCAGTACAGTATTCACAGTGTTTTGACAGTCTTTAGCTCACTTAGCAGCATGGATGAGGGAGGATTGCTAGTTGAGAGAACCAACAATCCAAGAAAAGGGAAGCGAAATGAAAAAGAATGGGCCAAAAACCAGAACAAGGAAGATAAAAACAGCACTCCTGGTAAGTTTAGTCCCACTTACTCATTTTTGTGTTGGTGTGTAATTAAGTGCAGATGCATTTGCATTATATTGAATTGAATGAATTGTTATACTAATAAGTAATAGTATATTAATAAGTAAAGACTATTGCAATTATGTTTGCATGTAGTATCAGCTCAAGGCTTAACCAAAACGAATTACTAGATACAATTTTGTAATTAAACTGAGGGTAGATTACGCGTTTACTGCCGCGCCGCGCCACGGCTTCGCCTTCGCCGGCTTCATTCACTGGTCACTGTATTATGGCTTTGGTCACTATCTGCCCTGGTGCAGTAGTTTATGGATATTTCACAAGCCTTTGTTACATCATGACATAGCATAAGTGTAATGATAATTTGCCATCTAGTAAGAAAATATCTGTTGTAAGTCTGTAACAAACATTTTGTATTTCATTTTGAGTGCAGTCATAATCAGTGTTTTGTTAAATTTGAAGAAATTGTTTTCGTGGAATACCTGATGTTTACCATGATGACTTTCGTTTTTTCAATAGGGAAGCAGCCAGCCATTGGACGCCGGCACATGCCTCACAGCTTTTGTAAGGCGTCTTTGCTGACAGAAAGAGACATCACATATACTTTCCAGGACTGCTACAGAGACTCGAACAAGCCGCGGCAAGATTCATTCATCATGGGCCACTTCCAACTCAATCCAGTCATGCGCCATCGAGGAAATGGTCCACTACCAAGGAGAGAGCGGAACTATGCCCCAACATTTCAAGTAAGTTTTAAATGAGTCATTTTAAGATACTATCATTTGCTTGCAAATCAAATTGTTGAATACAAATACATGTACACAATTGCCAGAATTGATACCAATTATCTCATTGCAATAATTTTCCATTAATTTTAATTGAGTTGTTTATTCGCTGGGGGTATTCTTGCTACTGGGGGGGGGGGGGGGGGAGAAGGGGCATAATTTTTGTTGTCATGTGTGTTACACATATGTTACACATGACGAACAAGGTCGTATTGTTTTTATTTTATACCTGTCGCGTCGGTTGAACCATTAACAACTGGATCAAAGTGAATTCACTAATTCCCCTCGCGCAATCAACATATACTGCATGTCACACTGTGCCAAAAAATATGCACTCGCGCAATACAATTCTGTATGTAGATATAACTTGCACAAGCAGTATATGCAAGGACAGTTGGTGTGAGGGGGGAGGGGGGGCTATGCTTAGTATTACAAACTTGTTTATTTAGATTGAATGAAACCAACACAAATAAACTTGTCATGTACGGTTTTTGTGATTTATAATACAGGTAGCTGGAAATGTCCATTAACAATGTTTCACTTTCAATTTACAGATTACGACACAGCAAGGGGAAAATGTGGAGGTGTGCTCCGGAAGCTGTGGAGAAGATTGTGAAGCGCCCTCTGCCATTCAAAATCACATAGGCCAAACGCATCTACGTGTGACCAGCTCCAGCCAAAGTCACTGCCGCACCTGGAGATGAGTACACCATATTGAAGAGAGGAAAGAGAGTACTCTTCAGGTCAATCAGCTCCAATTGCTAAGCTGTGTGAAGCCAGCGAAGCAGCGGGATGTAGCACATCTTCTACGAGCGATGGGGGTGGAGCTAGAAGTGGAACCGATAGTAGGGTATGGGCCATGCAACTTCATTCAGGAAGTAGGTGCCTTTTACAAAGAGGTGTGCGCGCCTACTGATTCAATGGACGTAGAGAGTGATGAGGACGAAGGCGTCATTGCTGCCTATGAAGATTGACATGTTCCAAAGTGATATTTTAGACTTCTATCAGATACTAATATCATCATAAAAGTCTTATGATGTGTACATTTTTCATAGGAAAAGAAATCTGTTATACTAATGAAAAGGTCTAAAAATTAATGTAAAATTGTATCACCCACTGCCCATAGATTTTTTTGGAATGCTTTTTATTTCATTCTTAGTATCTCCATTACTTGGAAGACATTTAAAATCAAAGGCTCTGTTATTGTTCTTGTCATGACAGGCTAAAGAACAATGGATGCTATTCAAGTGTAAGCTCAAATTGATGTAGCTTTCATTTTACAAAGTTAATGGATCAATTTGATATTAAGATTTAAAACTTTTTAATTCAAGAATGAATATAGCAGCAATTCGGCATTGATTTTGAAATTGAATATCCTAGCATCCATGTCGTTAAGCCTCTAAACATAAGTTAATTGCAGAAGGGATTTATACATTGATTAAAACAGAGAAGGCTTCTAAAATGTGCATTCATTGAGCAATGCAGTTGGAATCAAATCCTGTTTTATTGCCCATGTATGCATTTTGTTGTACACATGTAAGTAGCGCTGGTAATTATTAATGCAAATTTACTAAACCAGAATGCACGCACACAAATAATTAATATTTGGCACACAGCTACCTTCACTGTATAATAACAACTTATTGATTGTTGCTAATCTCACAACTTTGCAGTAGATTGTACTGATATTGTATGGGTAGAGTTTTATTGTTCCTCCTCTAATTACGATGTTAACAAACGATTATTCAAATAATATGTATGCAGAATCAGCACTCAGTTTGTCTTTTATCTGCTGTTTATGAGAAGTCAGTTACATTAGTGAACTATGAATAATTTCCATTGTAAGGTATCTTCTTGTTGACATTCATATTATGATGTTATGCTATTGTTAAAGAAACTGTACATTAATGACTGTATGTTAATCAAAGTACTTGCCAATTCTTGTATGTCTTAATCAACTCACCGTTATGACATGAGATGATGAGTAAAGCAAATTTGCAAGATATTCAAATTTCACACAATACAAGTCTTTACTGCCTGTTTATTTTGTCAATTTAGAAATGTGCTGAGTCACCTGAGTAGTTGTGTTTTTTTTAAGTTGCATAGAGAGAACATTTGTTATGATTGAAGTTGCCCATGTACACTTACATGTACTAACCGTTTGCGAAATGTGTAACATTTTGATTGAAATTAGTGTGGAGCAAAAATGTGTAGAATGATGAGATTTGAGAAGTATTTTCAACATAATGTAGGCTTTCAATGTGTTAAATGGATAGATATGTGTGTGTAAGACCCTGAATTATGAGTTTAAAAGTACATGTATTTAATTACATCCGAACATTGAAAAAACATCATTCTTAAAACAAAACAAATTAAGAATTTGAAATGCGGAATGACACATCAAAATTTTAATTCCAAAAGGCGCTAAATCCTTGTTTAATTCCAAAAGGCGCTAAATCCAAAGAAATTGAAAAAGTAAAAAAATATTTAAATATAATTACTATGGCAGGATTTCTTTAAGCAATATTTTAATGATGTTTGGGGGTAGATCTTTGAACTGTGTGAAAATTTGGCGGTTTCGTTGAAAAAAAAAGATCTAACAGAAAACCTTGATTTACTCGAAATCACCAAAAGTGAATTTAGCGCCTTTTGGAATTAAACTCTTCATTTAATTTGTCTATATTCTTAAAAATGCATTTATTATATTTGTATGTATATGTTTATGTTTTCTTTCTTTTGTTTGAATAAAAAATACTATTGCATAAAAGAGTTTATACAATGCATGTATTATGATAATCATATTGCTCCGGTTGTCTCATTTTCGACAGCACAAACGTAGGCTAGTTTGCGTATATAGCAGACGGCAATCGGCGGATCAGACGACACTGATAGTGATTTTGTATGTGAGATTGCTTTGCTAAATATAAAATACAAGAATCTTTTCCATATCTTTAAACTATCATTGATATCTGATAATTAAACAGTTAGTAAAATAAACTTACCAAACTACATAATACAATGAAATACTTGACTGAAAGTAGAGGAGTTTGATGTGGTGCACAATTGCACCCCTCTGTCAATAATCGAATGGTCCATGGTGTTCTTGAATATTTATGTTTTTGCTTACCTCGGCAAAATGCTTGCCCATACTAAATGGAAAAATTACGGTGGGGTGTTTGGATGAAATGGACACAATGAACAAATCAGAACTGATCTATGATAATTCATGCTTATTATCCTTCGTGTGCTTGACTTATAACCTTACAATCGCGTGGTAAATTGAGTCCAAAGTTCGACTTATTGTACATGTGTTATATAGGCAATAGCGAGCTTGCAACCTATTTTGATCAAATTACGGTGGGTGAACTTTGAAAAGCCAATGGGGCATGAGGGTTACAATGAAAGAGCTAGTGATAACGTTAGTCGGGGTGGATGTGCTTTTCGTTTAAACAAAACAAAACAAATAATTGTTAACGATTTTTTTTTTTGTAAAAGTCTATAGGCTAACGTACATGTTAGGCCGCTGGACTCTGCCGATAGGGGGCGTTCTCAAATGAGACTAAACGGAGCTATATATGCATAATTTTGGAGTTTTATATTCGGGGTTTTCCTAGCAAATAAATCACCTAATCTCCATTCCCCTTTTAAAATAATTTTTCTTCTCAATTTTGTTGTTGTTGATGTGGCGGGGGGGGGGGGGAGGGGGGTTAAATCGATATTGAACAACAGTAATGCCCACGTCATACTGTCTCGAAGTTGACATAAGATGGACACACGATGAAGGAAATTTGAACTTCGCACGAAGATTGCTCCGAACTTGGTCAACAGCCAACCAACAGCCGAAGCAAGTACGATGCCTACAGAAGGTCACACGGTGGCACCCGAACTACCTACGGAGGCAACACGAAGATGTGAATTTGTAATAGGAAGTGTGCCCGCAGGCCACACGAAGGTCAAACAATTTATTGGTACACGACGTCGTATTGAGAGTACGATGCGTTCCAACTAGGTCACGAAGGCATCACGTGATCTCCCGATGGTATAAAAACCTTCGACCGACGGTGGGAAATTCAATTGCTGATCGGAAATTAATGATGCTCAGAGCGGGGGCGTCGGAGGGACCAAATTGGGGGATGGGACCAACACAAAAGGGCACTTTCTGGAGAAAAAAAGGGCACATACAAAGGGAAATCTAAAATCGAAAATATACAATTTGTTAGACATTGGTATGTACCCCTATACATGGTGGTTACATTCAGGGATGCTTTCGATATTAATTCTCTTTGTACACCATACAATTTATAGTTTAAGCATCATACCTTGCAGTTGGGTATGATGGTTTGAATATTCATATGCGAGCGTAGAAAAATGTTAAGATTTGTGAGGTCGCAGTGCAAAAAATTACCTCTTATAAGGTCGCAGTGCAACAAATTACATCTTATAAAGAGAATTAAATCCAATACTGATGGGGTTATACTCACATTCTCATAACGGAAGACCGAAAAGACCTTTGATAAGTAACATAATTATATCATCTATGAAATCAATGCGAGTGAGTGAAGCGAGCGAGCTTTGGGAGAAATCGCGCTAATATTCACTTTAAATAAATTAGGGGCACGTTTGAAACGAGAAGAAAAGGGGACACTTATCGAAAAAGAGAAGACTCTTATTTCTTATACCTGAAAAGAAGCACTGACCAGGGATTAAAAAGGCACTTATGGGAATGGTAAATGGGAATTTGTCGACGGAATTGGGGCACCCATCAGATTTTGATAGAGGCATTCATAAGAGTTGAAAATGGGAATTAATTAAAAGGGGATAGGTCCATTATTAAGAAGGAAAAGAAGCACGTATTATTAAAAAAAAGGAAATTGTCAGAGGTGTAAAGGGGCATTTATCGCCCCTGAAAAGAGGCACTGACTAAATATGAAAAGGGGTCCTTATGAGAATGAAAAGGGACACTTTTAATAGGTGAAAAGGAGGAATTTATGAGAAGGGAAAGGAGCTCTTTTGTTTTAATGGGGGTACTTATCATACGGAAATGGGGGCACTTATTAGATTGGAAAAAGGGGCACACGTAAAAATAAAAGGTGTGCTTATGGGAAATAAAGTGGGTAGTTATTAGAAGGAGATGAGGCACTTCTTACAAAGAAAAAGAAGCACTGGTCAAACTAAAAGGGGCACCTCTCAAGTTTGAATAGGGTAATTATCAGAGGTGAAGGGGGCACTTGTCAAAAGTGAAATGGGCACTTTTTAAGGTAAAATGGGCCCTTTTGCTCTGTAAAAATGGCACTTCTTACGACGTTATAGGGGCACTTTTCCAACGTAAGAAAGGGCACTTTTGGGGTACTTGACAAAGCCTCTGGCTATGAGGCTGGCTTGTTATATTCATTTATTCATTCATTCAAAATGGTTTATTCCAAATGAAACTTTCATCGCGGCGTTTAGACAAATCACAAAAGTTTACAAACAAAATTAAAAACTCATAATGTAATATAAAACATTGCATAACATGATATATTGAATCTGAAAAACAAATAAGTATAGATACGAGGAATATAGCTTATTGCAACGTATGTCCACGTTACCATAACACATTGGAAACGTTTGAGCTACTTAAATTCGGCTGTCTTTGCCGACACCAAGGTCCCATCTGGATATCATCGCACTCTAATACATCGCATGGCTACACGATGGCATTGCGAGGGTTTCACGTAGTCGTGTTGCCTTCCCAAGATATTTGGACAGCTTCTTGTTTTCTTCGTATTGTCTTCTTGAGGCGATAAGTGCCCGATGGCACCGATAATCACACGAAGTAATTACGAAGATGACACGATTTGACAAGATGCCCTCACGATAGCCTTACGAAGGGCAACGTGGACTCACGAATACAAGACGAAAATGAAACTTCACACGGTCTTTGGGCAATTTTTTGGCACGCCAAAGATTTTGCCACCGCTCACGAAGTTGCTGCCGGAGTCTGAAAAATCGACCGGCGGTCATACGATTGCCTCAGATGCCCTCACGAATGGCCCGATATGGCGCGATGTGTTTACGATCAGAGCCGAATTCGGAATTTTCCTTCATCGTGTGTCCAACATATGTCAACTATGGGACAGTTGACGCGGGCATTGTGAAAATGTGCCAGTGTACCAGGTGGGGGTGTGTGTGTGTGTGGGGGGGGGGGGGGAGGGGGTGAGCGTGTGTGTTGCTGTTTTTATCTTTGTTTGCGGGTGTTATTTTTACATTAAAAAAACCCTCTGAGGTCTTAAATGGTGCTCATAAATGGTCTTAAGGTGGAATTAATTTTATTTTTGACGGCAATATTGGATGTTCGTATTTTCTAAAAGATCCCGGTTTTACGTGCCGCTTTTTAGGAGAGTGATTGCCAATTTCCAATTTACTACTTCTACTACCACTAACAATACTACTACTACTACTACTACTACAGCAACAACTACTACTACTTCAGCTACTATTACTACTACTACTTCTTCTACTTCTACTAATTATCTTGCTACCACCACCATCACTCCTTCTACTTCTACTACTACTTCTATACCATAACTGCTAGTTGTACTATAACAACAACTGTAACTACTAATACTACTACTACTACTACTACTACTTCTACTACTACTTCTACTACTACTACTACTACTATTAATTCTACTACTACTACTACTACTACTACATGAATTGTTATTTTTGCCCTGTTCTCAGGTGATCACAAGAAACCAGATTATGGAAAAGTGACTCCTCTGCGGACAATACCTGCTATTCAAGATGGGGATTTCAGTATGGCGGAAACGTAAACTGCTTTATTCCTCTTTCGTAATTTCTTTAAATCAGTAAAAACCTGTCAGGCATTATTTTTGATAATTAATCATCAGGGATAAGTGAGTACAAATTAGGTAATAACTTAGAAATTACCAATGTTTTCAATGGCATACATACTAAGAGGAAAACGTATCACAATTGGATATTCGTTCGGATCTGATTCATCGTCATCTCAAAAGGAACTTGTGGCTGAAAATTTTAACAAATCTAAATTACATTCGGTAGTGATGAAATTTAGAATCAATAGTTTTCATAAGAGTATAAAAAAGAACCAAAAGAAATGCGAGAAATATGGGGGTAGAGTTTTTTGTATTATCTCTCTTAATTTAAAATACGTGATAATATATTCAAATCGATCCGTCCATTTCATTTGTAACTGATCATGCGAGGATATTGATATTTAAAAAGGTTTATTAAAACATATACACTTTCTCTGTTATTTACATGAGTAAAATATTATGCTACGAAACGAACAAACCAAATGGAGAACTTTAGGTAGAATTTTATTCCAATTAACATCAACTGTTTATATTCATGATAAAATAGCGTGGCGATAATTCGGTACTTGGCAACGAAGTATGCAGACTTGGTCCCAGACCACTGGTACCCAAAGGACCTGGAGAAAAGAGCCAGAGTTGATGAATACATGGCCTTTCACCATACAGGAACAAGAGGAGCGTGCTTTGGGATGTTCACCAGTGAGGTGAGATAGTAGCATTATGTGATACTGGCCTGATAGTATGACAAATGCTTCTTTGATATTGCTTCGCAGTAAATGCCTTAATTTACACGATTCGAATTAACACAGCGAATTGGACGTCCTACCAAGAAATATCCCGTGCCACTCTTAAAATCTTCGGGCGAGGGAAATTTGTGATGATGAATCTTTCCTTATGCGATATAACTAAGTCATTTGCGTCCTTCTAGGTCTACATTCCGTTGTTTTCCGGAGGAAAGCAGCACGCATCAGAAGAAAGGATGAAGAGAGACGAGGAAAACCTAACCAAACAACTAGACAAGCTCGAGAATGCTTTCTTGCAGGATAATGATTGGTTGGCTGGCGATGATATCTCTGTCGCTGACGTGCTGGCCGTCCCTGAGGTAAGTCAAACGGAAGTGATATTATTTGGATTTAACTCGTAGTAGGATATAATCATATTAGATTATAAACGAAGAAATTGTAGCGGCTCTTACATTCGCCCTCCTTTCATCGTACATTCATGTTCACAGTATTTTTCCATCTTTTTTCCATCACGCTACTTATTTATATGCATTATTCGGACCACGTGTGTTTTTCCTTCCAATCGCGCATCGTGGTTCCGCACTGTTCACCCCGCGTATTTTCAACACCACGAGGTTTTTCTCCACTCCCGCTTTCACCTCGGTCGAGTCAAGACGTCTCCATAATTTCCTCTCCAGGCTTCATTCTTCTGTGCCTTTCGTTTCTTCTACGGCACGTCAACTCTTTTTCTGCCGTGTTCATCGGGCTGCAGTCTCCCAGTGGAACGTTATAGTCAGTATCGACATGGCGCCTGACTCTCCGCTGGGAGCTGCCAGCTTCTTCGTTCCGGTAGCTCTTTCCACTCTCGAGCTCAGACATTTTACCGCAGCTCATCTAAACACTTTTCCATCAAAGTCCGGATTATTCATCGAGCGACTCACTGCTCCCGTCTTAATTCACCACCGGCTTGATGTCAACATTTCTACTTGTCTCCGACATCAAGCGATTGCACTGCTTCTTCGTCGAGCGCCACTTCTCTTCTCTTCTCGCCTGAGAGCTTTTACCACATCTTTATCACGAGCGTCAGCGTCGAGATTTCTTCACGGTTTTTCAGCCACGACTACGAAGTTTCTTCTCCGCCTTCAAGCCTCCGCAACATTCATCGCGTGAGCCCCTTCCTTCGTTCTTCTCAACTCTCTTCATCTTCATTGGACTTTCGACGCCATTTCTATTCTGTCGTAAGCTCTATTCATTCAATTTCATTATGTACATCGCATTTATTCATGTCCATTCTCATTCATTACTATTTCTATGTAACTACGTGCAATATCTTCAATTCTCATTCCGAGTCATCGCTTGTGCTTGGCTACACTTTGCAAGTGTACGGCCAGCCTCATCAGTACCTAATAAACTTAACGAAAAGGGAATATTTTTGTTCTTGTATTTTATTGTCAGTGCAACCTTGCTTCCTTGTAGCTAAAATAAAATAGAGTTATGTTGTGTGAAGAGTGAACACGCTTTCAAATATCCATTCACAATACCCCACACACTCATATCTCTACAAAATCATAACTGAAACTATGTTGTGTACATGTAATACATCCCCGTATTTGTCTATGTCATCTCGTCAGTACAATACAGACTAACACACATTCACATAGATTCAGACTGGTTGACATTATGTATGTAGGCGCGTATGTATGTTCAAAACATGTATGTTTGAAATATGCATGTTTGAAATATATACGTTTGAAATATGTATGTTTGAAATATGATAAAGAAATCAATAAATAAAATCAAATCAAATCAAATCCTGCAAATTAGTATTTGCTTTATATTAAAAGACGAATGTCTTTCTGTTAATTTCTAGGGCCCTCTCTATGTTTACGATTTAATTTAGGGATTCGACATAAAATGGATGTAAATTGTAAATCCGGGAATAAAAAGATTTGTGTAGATATTAAATATTATAAATATTGTATAAGATATTGGCCTGTATTATTCATGCTTTTCGTATTTCAAAATATAACCACACTAAAATTATCTCGCTATGTATTTGTCAATCTGACAGTCGTCGCTGAACAATTCTCATTGCAAATGATGAAATAATTATATCTTGACGATGCTAATTATATTTTTAAGTGCTTTTGTCACAAAGAACTAAGGTTTGTTCATTATTGAGGGAATGAACAATGTATAAAAACATTCCTTTCGTGAATATACTTTTAAAGAGCCAATGCCACATACGGAAACTTGTGTTCCTTTCTTTATCCTACCGATCAGATGTTGCAGAATACCATACATGGACGAGATGTCACAGAGGGGCGACCTAAGCTCAAAGCCTACGTAGATCGTGTGAAGAATCGTCTTAATCCTGCCTTTGATGAAGTCCACGAAGTCGTGTATGCATGGAGGGATAGCTACAACAAATAGATTCTCAATTAAAATCTCACGTTTCCACTAGTTTTTAATATCGAATCATATTCCCAATCCTTTGAGTCTATCGAACATTTTTCTTTACGGCTCTTTTTCTTCCTCTCATCTTTGAAATTATTTTCTTCATTTTCTCTCTTTGTCTTTTAAATCTCCATGTAACATTTGATCTTCACAATTACTTCTCAATTCTCGCTCATTCATTTTCCATCCCCCTTCCTCCTCCTCCCCCTCTCTCTCTTTCTCTCTCTCTCTCTCTCTCTCTCTCCCCCTCTCTCTTTTGTCGCTGTAATGTGTTACGTTTTCCGAATATCAAATCCGATTTCAGTTTAAATGTTTGAGCTTTGTGCCGACTATCTTTTGTTGTCCTTTTCCAGATGTGCGATCCACAGGCCGATGACAAAAGTTACAATGTGAATGTCACATTCCCTTTTAGAAAACAGTTTCATTGAAGTCCCTACTAATTTCTACTTTACATTTTAGGACGATTGTATCCTCATTCGTTTTGTTATTACTTTTCACGACATAGGAATGCATGAAAATAAAATGTTACATTCCGTCTAATCATTATATTTAACTTAGCCATTTTTTAATTATCTAAATATCCTAATGTGTCTAAAAACGAATGTCTTAAAGTTCGACAGAACATTTGAGAATGAAAGGACTGTTTGGTGGAGGGAAAAATTATACAGATTTTAGAAAAAATCTCCAAGGGAGATTGCATGTACAATAGTATACAGATCCTTATATATATAGTCATGATAAATACTAAAAATGTAATAAACTATTGAACTTGCAAATATGGCATTATGTTATCTGTTTATTAAAAATGCTTGTCTTTTTATCATTAACTTCTAATGATGGTAATGCAAGTGAGCAGTGGTACGTAGGTTATACATTTATGTTGATAAGTATTTTTTTTAATACAACCAATAAGTGAGAAAGATACAAATTGACGATGATGAACGTCGAAAAGGTCGAAAAGGAGACAAAATATATAGATATAATAGAAGAGGGAAGTAAACATGAGAATAAAGGGGAACAGTATGTATGAGAGGATGTGGGCGGTGTGTGGGGTGGGTGGAGGTAGGGCTAAATGGTGGAGAGAGCCTAGCGGAAACATGTTGTAAAGATTTACATGAACTTGAAAAACAAGATTGAAACTGTTTTAAGATTCGTTAAGAATCGACGACATTCGCTGGTAAAACAGAGGTATTGTGTAAAAACTACTGACAAAAGAGGAATGAAGAGATAATTCATAGCGCAGTATTCACAAGTTGAAAAAAGTGGGGAAAATTAGATGATAGCAAACAGTGGAAAAGGTAGTTCAAGGGGCTACATGTCGTTTGTCGCTACAGGTTCGCTACTCCTATGGTTAGTCATTCACGATTCAGGGTTCAAAGTCAATCAATGGCAAACACTATCCTTGAACATTCATTGACACTGTTCATATCATTTTTGTATCTAGAGTTGACCTTCGTGCTATACACAAAAACAGAGAAAAATATAACACAAAATGCACAAAGGTCATATAGCCAGAACATTAGCAAGCGTTCAAGTGATTTCTTCCTTCGAATTTGTACAATTCGAGTTTCTAATATTAACTTCGCTTAAATTCTCACAAAGAACGGGTACTTTCTCTCTTAATTATACACTTTCGAAGCAACCTATTTGTCACGTTTTAAAATGATTTCTTTTTCAGGAAACAAAAATATCGATGTGTATCAATTATGGTAAATGTCAAAATACCATAGAATAAAATGCATGTTACGTGATGATCATGCTAAATTTCCACTCAAAATACAATCGCAAAGACATTTAAAAAAAAAAACTGAATGGCAATTTCAAAATCTTAACGTTTATTTCATGGAAATCATGTTGGATTACCTAACATACCCAATGCGGCATAGTAACCTTCAAACAATTCAGTTTAGTGATGGCCGAGACTATTCAATATCTCGGGTTGACTTTTCAAAAGTATTTACGATCGTGTTTCGACCCATTTCAATAAAGGTAGTAACTATAATTATCTGATATTTCCACTTTTCAGGGATGGGATAATATGAAGATTGGGCTTACATCTTGATTTGTCAAAAAATAAAACAATTATTATTAATTTTTCCCTTTTTGAATTTCAATGTCTTTTCTCCTTGGTGTTGTCATCATTTGATTCTCCGTATATTTCTTTAAGGGGATAGTTGAGTTCTGTTGCGGAGAGCGCCACATAAAATATTTTTTTGTGAGATAATGAAAATCAGAGTGTAAAATTTGAAAAAACCTACAATTTAAATGACAAGATCATCTTTAGTTTGATTATTTGTGGCTCACACCCAATAAATGTGATCGATTGATCGATCTGTATTGAAAAACACGTCAGAAAAAATCTTGGAACCAGCGGGATTTGAACCTGCCATCTATTTTCTCCCAGGAAGCATTACATTTATAAAAAAAAATATTTAAAAAATCATCTTTGTTTGATCAAAATTGGTTCACAGACGGCTGAAATATCCATAAATATAACGATTTCTAATATTTGTGTACCACCACAAATATTAGATAATTTGAAGAAGCCGTTGAAAAAACGAAATAGCGCTTTTCACTTTGTATTTCAGCCATTGCCGATGTTGGTTTTTTTGTTGGCTTTTTTGTGTTGGTTATATTATGCAAAACCAGCCGTTCCATATATCGTTATTTTTAATTAATTATTTAATTCACGGCCACCATATTTTGGGGAAAGTGGAGCTTAATTGGTTTGGTCGTATTGGCTAAATTTCACACATTTTGGGGTCTAAAATTACCGTCATAGCAATTTTAGGTCCTAGAGAGTACTAGGGCACTAGTACTTGTCACGTGGCTTGATGACGCAGTTGACGTCATTGCGGGAATTTCCTTGTTTTTGTCCTACAACTAAGGATCTTACAATTTCATTGTAATTCATAACTAGGAATGACGAAATGGCCAGAAACTTTCTGGGGTTAGCAAGTGCATATTATTTTTCGGATAATCTCTTTTTTATATTAATATCATAGTTTGCCTTTTTAAAGACATTGTAATGCCTAAATCACCCTCCTTTTCACCGAGATGTCGCAAGCGTTGTTGTTGTTGTCGTCGTTTAAGTCTTAAAGGCGTGTGACATTCATTTACGAATATTACGCAGGCGCTTTTTGCTTAGACTCATACCACAGTCCTTTCATTATTTTGCGTGCCCGTTCTTGTCAGTCTGGCGTCAGTTTCCTTTAAAACAGAAACTATCAAACGAGTGGGCAAAGAGTCTACGGTGTTTATTTTTATCATTATTTTTTCTGGCATTCCTTACGCTTGCGGCTTAGTTTCGTTTTTCCAACTCTATGGCTGGAATCTACCGATACTATCCAGCCACCAAGAAATGATTCAGATGCAGAAAAGGACGTTCCCTAGGGGGGTTGGGTACAGGGAGGGGAGTTCCCCCCCCCCCCGCGAAGCGCGGAAGCTTTGACGTTTCATTAAATTATTAGAGAAAAAAGACGATTCGTTGGACCGTTTTCGACTCTTAATCCTTTGAATCAAGTTCCCCTTGCTCCGCGCGTAGCGCGGAAGCTCTGACGTTTCATTCGATGATTAAAGAAATAAGGCGATTCGATGTACCATTCTCGACTCTTAATCCTTAATGTTTAAATCAAGTCCCCCTTCCTCCGCGCGTAGCGCGGAAGCTCTGACGTTTCATTCGATGATTAAAGAAATAAGGCGATTCGATGTACTATTCTCGACTCTTAATCCTTAATGTTTGAATCAAGTCCCCCTTCCTCCGCGCGTACCGCGGAAGCTTTGACGTTTCATTAAATTATTAGAGAAAGAAGACGATTCGTTGTATCGTGTCCTTGTCTGAATGCAATTCGCCCCCGCTCTTCGGCGCGAAGCGCGGAAGCTTTGACGTTTCATTAAATTATTAGAGAAAGAAGACGATTCGTTGTATCGTGTCCTTGTCTGAGTGCAATTCGCCCCCGCCCTCCCGCGCGAAGCGCGGAAACTTTGACGTTTCAATGATTTATTACTCTTAATCCTTTTCTGTATTCATTTTCGCCCATCCAGCGCCAAGCGCGGAAGCTTTACCGTTTCATTAAATTGTTAGAAAGAGAAGATGATACGTTGTATCGTGTACTTTGACGTTTCATTTAATTATAACTCTTAATCCTAGTCTGAATTCAGTTGCCCCACATGATGTACGTATGGAACGTTCGTTCGTAAATCTTTGCATGCACATCCCAAGTGGTGGGTAGCATGTTATCTCCTGGCAGTGCTTGTCGCAATAGCTTCTGGAAAGGAATTGTATACTACAGTAAGTCTTAAAGGGATAGTTGAGTTCTGTTTTCAGACCGAAAATGCCTTCAAAGTGCATGGTTATTGCTCTTATTCTTATCTATGACATTTTTAGTACCCTTTTATAACCTAAAATTGCTATGAAGGTAATTTTAGACCCCAAAATGTGTGAAATTTAGCCAATACGAGCATACCAATTCAGCTCCACTTAAAACAAAACACGGTGACCGTTAATTAATTATTTAATACAAAATAACAATACATGGGACGGCTGGTTGTGCGTAATATAAGCAACACGAACATGTCAATAAAAAAGCCAACATCGGCATTGGCTGAAATACGACGTAAAAAGCGTTATTTCGTTTTTTTCAAATTTTTCAAAATATCTAATATTTGTGGTGGTACACAGGTATTAGAAATCGTTATATTTTAGCCGTCTCTGAACCGATTTTGATCAAACAAAGATGATTTTGTCATTCAAATATTATGTTTTTTCAAATTTGACACTCAGTTTTTTTCATTATCTCACAAAAATATTATTTTGTGTAGCGCCCTCTGCAACAGAACTCAACTATCCCTTTTAACGGCCACTAATTAGGCCCATTAGTGACTATACAAAATATATGCTTTTCTGGCTATTCGGGAATGTGTCAGTTTGCAACAGAAATGGAGAAACGCGAATTTTGTTGAAAATCATGTGATATCACGAACATTTATAAATCACTTGTATGAAATTGAAAATAAGTCATGGTTGGATTTTATTGGGGGATTGAACCAACCAGTACGCCAGTGACATAGGCATACTTCAACTTTTCAATAAAAACAAAAATAAGTTGTGACATAATAATCTTTCTCCAAAAATGAAAAATGTTTTAGGAAATATCAGGAAATAAAATGAGTGAAAAAAATAAAAATAAAGATACAATGACGTGAATTTTTAAAAGGGTGAACGAAAACAACATAACAAGTAGTGAACTATCTTATAAGTCATACTTATGTCCGAAAATCTTTCTCCTTTTCTCCGATCTCATCACGAATTCGTGACAGAGTTCATCTATGTTTACACTGTCCAGGATTGTCTGATGTTGCAGGTTGCTACTTTTGCGCTTCGCGCTTATAATATTTAGCTCGTTGCTTTTTAACGGTGCGTCTTTGCATTTGGCGCACTGCATTTCTATGATGCTGTTGATTGAACAAATTGAATAAATTCATCAATTCCTGATGAAGCCGTATGATCGAGAATTCAATTTATTCTTGTCTCATATACGGTTGTCTCATTTTACTTCGTATGTATATATGTAGAGAGTCTATTATGAAAATGAGATACCAATTTGGGTATATTGATGGTCAATTGCGAGTAATAACCATTGACTACTCTCATCGGTCTCTCATCTTTAATTTTTCTCTTTATTTTTTGTTTTTGTTTTGAGGGTGAATTATTGGGGGGGGGGGTGATGGTGGAAAGAGCCTAGTGCAAACCTATTGTAAAGTTTTACATGTACTTGAAAACTTGAAAATTTTATATTAATCTAAGATTCGTTAAGAATTGACAATTACAGACAAAATCGGAATGAAGAGAGAAATCTGGGCGCAGTATTAATCAGATGTTGAAAAAAGAGACCTAGCTTTAGACGAGCTTGACGTTTAGATGATAACATTGTTGGCAAACAGTGGGGGAGGTAGATCAAGGGCCTATATATATAGTTTACTGAAGGTTCACAATTCCGAGGCATTACGATTCAGGGTCCAAAGACAATCAATAACAAACACTATCCTTACACAATCATTGACAGTGCTCTTTAAATTATTGTATTATCTAGAACGGACCTTCGACCTCAACAAATAAATTGAGACAATAAAACAAAAATGTATAAAGGTCAATTAGCCAGAACAGGGGGTGTGCCGGTCAAGCCTCGAAACCCCTACCAATTATTAGGGCTCATTCTTCTCGAAAAAAAGACAAATTGTTCAGAATTGTCGGGTATTTGTCGGGTGTTTGCATGGCAGAAACCCGAAATTTTGAAAAGACGGACCCGTTTTTAATGGTATTTTTGTTAAAAGTGGGACCCATAATTAGGGTTTTTTTGTGTGAAAAAGGGACCCATTAGAGCGACACACCCCGTATGTCCTACTATGTGAGTACCCCCCCCCCCCCCATCCGCCGCGATATAAACTTAGGACTACATTTTAATGCATTCAGATTTGAGTCCATTCACTTCTTTTTTCTTTCTTTTTAGCAGATGTTTCTGCATTTATTGATAAATCAAATATAAAACATTCAAATAACAATAATAGTATATAATATAATTGATTTACATAAAGAGTGACAACTTAATACATACAACAACAACAACATTTTTTTTAAAAAAATGCATAATTGAAAGCTTGACGGTATGGAGGTAAGTAAAAATAATCAAGATAAATGCAGAGGCCAACTATCATAAGCAAGGAAGCTTGAGTCGATAGCAGCCGGGGAGGGGGGGGGGGTACATGGCGCTGTTTTAGGAGAATGTAGGGGAATAGAGAGTCACATATAAAGATTTTTTTCAGAAAGTATCTGAATAAAAAGTGGAAAGAAATTAATGAAAGAAAAAAGAAGAAAAATGTGCAAGTGTGTGCAAGTGGGTGTGTGCAGGTGAAGTAAGTGTTCGATTCGTATTGTTAATGAACTGGTCATCTAAAATTAATTTAAATAAATAATCAAAACCTCTGAGACCCTTATGATGTTTTTGAATATGTAGATATTAACTATTTTTTAATCGATGCTTTGGATGAATAAAGAGTTGCAGAGTGTTTAATATTGTCTGGTAAAGCATTCCAAATGTCTGGACCATGATGTCTTATCGATTTATAGGCCATAATAATTTTGGGGTTTGTTAAGTGGAAATCGGATGAGTGTCGTGTGGGATAAGAATGTATATCACTATTGTAAACAAAAATATTTCGAAATGCCAAAGGTATAGTATTTATCCAACATTTATACATAAAGATTGCAGTTTGAAAACTGTGAATGTCAGCGATTTTTAATGTTTTTAGTTTACAAAATATTGGATCAGTATGGGCTAAATAATGTGAATGTGTACAAAGACGAAGTGCTTTCTTTTGGAGACGATATATTTACATAATGTTCATCTTACTACTATTACCCCAAGCTATGTTACAATAAGATATGTATGACAAAATGAAGGAATTGTTAAGCATAAATAGTGACTTTTTTGATAGATAATATTTTAATTTATATAAAATGCCTATGCTTCTCGAGACTAGCATGCAAATGTTGTTAATATGACTATTCCAAGTTAGGTTTGAATCAATCATTACACCTAAGAATGTTGTAACTTCTTTTTCAATTATGGGCATGTTATCTATAAAAATATCATAATGAAGTACATGTTTAGAGTGTATGTTTTTGAAATAAATACAATTAGTCTTATTAATATTTAAAGAGAGTTTATTGGATTTTAACCAAGATGATAATTTATTTAGTTCTAAATTGAGGGTTGTAATAAGAATGTTTAAGTCTTTATGCGAATAAAATACGTTGGTATCGTCTGCGAACAGAACATATGTTAGGAGTGGTGATGCATTAACAATATCATTCATATATACTAAAAACAGTAGGGGACCTAATATGGAGCCTTGTGGTACTCCGCATTCTATGGTGGAAATATTAGATGTTGTAGATTTAAACATAACATATTGATGTCTATTACGCAAATAGTCTTCAAACCAAGAAAGTGCAATCCCTCTAACTCCATATGCTTTTAATTTATGTATTAATATACGATGGTCCATGGTATCGAATGCTTTCGATAAGTCTATAAAAACACCTACAGTGTGTTCTTTTTTAGAAAGGGAATCAGTTATTTTGTCACATAATTGTAGAATAGCATAATCAGTAGAGTGGTTCTTTCTAAATCCATATTGATTAGGAATTAAAAAGTTATTGATATCTAAGAAAGAATATAATCGTTTATATACTATTTTCTCTAATATCTTTGAAATGCTTGGTAGTAAAGAAATTGGTCGGTAGTTTGAAACTTTAGAGTGATCATCTTTTTTATATGTCGGAATTATTTTTGCAAATTTTAGTGGGTTGGGAAAAACCCCTTGGGAAAGAGATAAATTAAAGATATGTGATAACGGGGAAGCCATGAAGTGAATTATTTGTTTTAATAAAGATACACTTAGCTCATCGTAGCCACTAGATTTACTGCTTTTTAATGAACGAACAATTTCTAAAATCTCTTGAATATTTGTTGGATTAAAAAATAAGGATTGATTAACGTTATTATTTAAGTATTTGAAAAAATCATTCTTTTCATTGATTATTTTGGAAGCTAAATCCGGTCCAATATTAGTTAAGTATTTATTGAATGCCTCAGAAACATCATTTGGGTCTATGTGATGCCCATTATCATTAAATTCTATATTTTTCGGAGTATCCTTTTTCTTCCCCAAAATGTCATTAACTGTTTGCCATAATGATTGATTATTATCTTTATTATTTTCAATGTTATTACCATAGTATAATTTGCGTGATAAACGAATAATTGAAGTCAATTTATTACGGTACTTTTTATATTTATTTTGATTTTCATTTGTAGGTGATCGAAGTGAGATTTTATATAAACGAATTCGGGTAGATATTGATTTAAGTATACCTTGAGTAATCCATGGTGGTTTACTTTTCTTTTTATTTGACTTAATTCTTGAGAGGGGCACTTTTTTATTATAATGACAAAGAAGTTTGTTTATAAATCATATGAACTGTTCACATCTCTTTCAAAATAAATATCATACCAATCTTCTTGACTCAAGTCTATCTTTAAGGATTCAATATTACGCTTGGTTTCTTTACGTCGTGTTGTATGTTCTTTATTGGGAATTTGTAGGTGTTTATCATTAGGACCTATCGTAAATATTGGTAAATGGTCTGAAATTTCATAGTATATTATTCCATTCTGTTTATTATCTAATACGTTTGAGAAAATATTATCAATTATAGTATGTGTTTAGTTTGTAATCCTAGTTGGTTTATTAATGAGAGGTTTAAAAAAAAATGAAGATAATAAATTAGTGAAGTGTTGGTCAAGAACGGTAAAAGGTAAGGATATATCGATATTAAAGTCTCCAATAATATATACATCTTTATTTTCTCTAGAAATAAATTCAAGGCATGATTCTAATTCATCAAAAAATGTGTCGGCTACATTGTTAGGTGGTCTGCACATTACCCCAACGATTCTATTCTTATGTTTATCATCAATAATTTCTAAAAATAATGTTTTTATTCCTTCCAGTTGAATATCATGTCTTATTTTAAATTGTACATCATTACGAGTATAAAAAGCGACACCTCCTCCCTTTCCGTTTTTACGGTCTGAATGAATAAATTCATAATTCTCAATGTTGAATATTGGAGGAGAAGTTGAGTGTAACCAGGTTTCGGTAAGTCCTATCAAAGAAAATGAAAATGTGTTTAGGATAGATACAAATTCTTCAAAATTATCGAAATTCTTTTGTAAGCTTCGAATATTGATGTTTAATAAACTAAAACAGTGAAGGTTATTATTGGGTCCCGTTGAATTAAAATTTGAATTAAATTCACTAGTAGTATAATATTTACTCTGGGGTGTATAAACTTGATCATTCAGAATATCATTTAAAGCCATTAAGATTAAAAATGTGGTATTGCGACCAGTATAAATGAATACTATGTGTTTGGTGCGTGCATGTGCGTGTAAGAGTGCAAGTGCATTTATAATGGGTGTCGGCAAAAACCAACAAAATCAGGGGGTGTACATGATGTTCACTTGTGCGTGACTATCAGACAGACTCGGGGCCGGTGACAGCGTTCAAACGTGGTCATTAATTAAAAAATAAAAAAACTTAGAAATTTGTAATTTAAAAAAGTTTAATTTTTTAAAATTGTTTGAGTATTGTTATCGTTTAAATTTACAGTGATAAATTGTTTTCGAAACGTACTACCTTTAAGTTACAGAGAAAGGTGGGTAAGGCTATGTGCTATACCTAAGGGGGTGAGAAGGAAACAACGTACAGCATTAAGGACTGGATTATGATTGACATGAGAATAGGGATTTACAGGGGGGTATGATAATACCTTGGCTTTACCACAAGTAATACAAATAAGCAATAGTTAAGTTGAAATAAAATGAATTAACATACATCATGCCGATCCACGTCACACCGACGAAACACCGCCAGACACCGGCGAACCAGCATACCGCGGAGAGACCGCGCCACATGATAACATTAAGTCACGTCATCATGGAGCGCGAAATACCAACGATACGCCAGCCACCAGACCAGGCAACGAAACGCCAGAGCAGCGCAAACGCTACTTGTTGGTCCCTCCCTGACAACCGGCATGGCAACCAGTCCAGCGGGTGAGGGCCGCTGATCATCTAACCATGAACCGCGGGCCACGCCCACAGACATGGTCGCCACGCACTACGTTTAAAACAAGAAAAACCAACAACAAAAAACAAGCAATAGTACACTAGTTTCGTGAAATCGACAATGATATAATGGACACCGAGCATGGTATTGATAGCCAAAGTTGCCCAATAGTAACAAATGAAAAATCAGTCGAAACTCGGCCAGGCATTCAAGTTAAAGGTCGATATATGTAATGTATAATAATTAAACTACAATGAAACAGTCACTCACGATTTGTTTTGGGCAGTCTCATTTGCAAAATTACTCAATGCTACAAAAAATATCCCGCATTACATAAACAACCCAACCGGGCACTAGGTCGGAGGCACGAAGGTAGCAATGGCCAAAGACACACTTTAAGAATACAGACCAAATATGGCATTGACATCGCCATAATGCTTATTCAAGCATTTTTGTGTATGTATTGACAAAACAAAACCAGCCATGCAGGCCAAAAAAATGTTAAAAAGTCGAGTGTATGTAATAAATAATAAACTACAATGAAACAGTCACTACCGATTTGTTTTGGGCAGTCTCATTTGCATAGTTTTCAATGCTATACCCCCAAAAAAAGCCCGCATTACATAATCAACTTAACCGGGCACAAGGTCAGAGGCACGAAAGTAACAATGGCCAAAAGCACAATTTAAGAATGCATACCAAATAGGGCATTTACATCGCCATAATGCTTATTCAAGCATTTTTGTGTCTGTATTGACAAAAACAAAACCAGCCATGCAGGCCAAACAAATGTTAAAAAGTCGAGTGTATGTAATGTATAATAATTAAACTTCAATGAAACAGTCACTACCGATTTGTTATGGGCAGTCTCATTTGCATTGTTTTCAATGCTACACCAACAAAAATACCCCACATTACATAATCAATTTAACCGGGCACTAGGTCGGAGGCACGAAAGTAACAATGGCCAAAAGCACAATTTAAGAATGCATACTAAATAGGGCATTTACATCGCCATAATGCTTATTCAAGCATTTTTGTGTCTGTATTGACAAAGACAAAACCAGCCATGCAGGCCAAAAAATGTTAAAAAGTCGAGTGTATGTGTAATGTATAATAATTAAACTACAATGAAACAGTCACTACCGATTTGCTTTGGGCAGTCTCATTTGCAAAGTTTTCAATGCTACACCAAAAAATACCCCACATTACATAATCAACCCAACCGGACACTAGGTCGGAGGCACAAAAATAACAACGGTCAAAAGCACAATTTAAGAATGCATACTAAATAGGGCATTTACATCGCCATAATGCCTTTTCAAGCATTTTTGTGTCTGTATTGACAGAAACAAAACCAGCCATGCAGGCCAAAAAATGTTAAAAATTCGAGTGTATGTAATGTATAATAATTAAACTACAATGAAACAGTCACTACCGATTTGCTTTGGGCAGTCTCATTTGCAAGGTTTCCAATGCTACACCAAAAAATACCCCACATGACATAATCAACTCAACTGGACACTAGGTCGGAGGCACGAAAGTAACAATGGCCATAAGCACAATTTAAGAATGCATACCAAATAGGGCATTTACATCGCCATAATGCTTATTCAAGCATTTTTGTGTATGTATTGACACAAACAAAACCAGCCATGCAGGCCAAAAAATGTTTTAAAAAAGTCGAGTGTATTTAATGTATATTAATTAAACTACCATGAAACAGTCACTACCGATGTGTTTTGGGCAGTCTCATTTGCATAGTTTTCAATGCTACACCAAAAAATACCCCACATGACATAATCAACTCAACTGGACACTAGGTCGGAGGCACGAAAGTAACAATGGCCAAAAGCACAATTTAAGAATGCATACCAAATAGGGCATTTACATCGCCATAATGCTTATTCAAGCATTTTTGTGTATGTATTGACACAAACAAAACCAGCCATGCAGGCCAAAAAATGTTTTAAAAAAGTCGAGTGTATTTAATGTATATTAATTAAACTACCATGAAACAGTCACTACCGATGTGTTTTGGGCAGTCTCATTTGCATAGTTTTCAATGCTACACCAAAAAAAATACCACGCATTACATAATCAACCTAACCGGGCACTAGGTTGCTGAAGTGACCATCATTGCTGAAGAACACACAGTCTTAGGTTCTGTTCTGACGATCAAGATTCATCATGGTGCTCAAGGTTTACGTCGATCTTCGCTCACAGCCTGCCCGTGCACTCGTCATCTTTCTCAAAAATACTAAAATTCCTTTTGAAATTGAAACAATTAACCTGAGAACTGGTAAGCTTCGAACTTATATTTTCTATAGGATATATATCATGATTTCTCGTGTTTTATATTTTCTTTTGTATATTCATTAGATACGCATTATTCAAAGACATTTTGTCTAAAAAAAGGGCCACTGTAACCAAACGTTTTTCCTTAATTTCAATTTTTGTAATAGAAATGTTTGTATAGCAACTGTTTAACACTTTCTCAACTATTTCGCTCGAATTACTTCCATCTTTTCTTCTCCATTCTCTCCTTTTCACCGTCTTGGTCTTTCAACATAAAAGTGTATTATTACATTTAACTTATAACGTTGTTTTGCAATTTCGATTTCATCTCACAAAGGCTAAACAATTTCTGCAAAATTGACTTACAATATGTATTTTAGTTTTGTATATGTTTATATTTCTCTATATTTTTAACTTGTTTGGAAATTGAACATTTTCAGCATGCGAGCTGCTTGTTTGATGTAATTTTGCAATAAACCAAACCAATTCAATTCAACTAACATAGCCTTTCAAAACATGAATACACCTCTACTTATTAATATTCCAGCCTCCGATTTTTCAGAAAATCTCTATATTGACCAAAACATGACTAATAACCATCCATTTTTCACAGATAACACGCTTTATGGGTTACGCCCCTCGAAAAAAGGGTATTACTTGTCACGTGGCTTGATGACGCAGTTGACGTCATTGCGGGAATTTCCTTGTATTTGTCCTACAACTAAGGATCTTACAATTTCATTGTAATTCATAACTAGGAATGACGAAATGGCCAGAAACTTTCTGGGGTTAGCAAGTGCATATTATTTTTCGGATAATCTCTTTTTTGTATTAATATCATAGTTTGCCTTTTTAAAGACATTGTAATGCCTAAATCACCCTCCTTTTCACCGAGATGTCGCAAGCGTTGTTGTTGTCGTTTAAGTCTTAAAGGCGTGTGACATTCATTTATGAATATTACGCAGGCGCTTTTTGCTTAGACTCATACCACAGTCCTTTCATTATTTTGCGTGCCCGTTCTTGTCAGTCTGGCGTCAGTTTCCTTTAAAACAGAAACTATCAAACGAGTGGGCAAAGAGTCTACGGTGTTTATTTTTATCATTATTTTTTCTGGCATTCCTTACGCTTGCGGCTTAGTTTCGTTTTTCCAACTCTATGGCTGGAATCTACCGATACTATCCAGCCACCAAGAAATTATTCAGATGCAGAAAAGGACGTTCCCTAGGGGGGTTAGGTACAGGGAGGGGAATCCCCCCCCCCCCCGCGAAGCGCAGAAGCTTTGACGTTTCATTAAATTATTAGAGAAAAAAGACGATTCGTTGGACCGTTTTCGACTCTTAATCCTTTTTGTAATCAAGTTCCCCTTGCTCCGCGCGTAGCGCGGAAGCTCTGACGTTTCATTCGATGATTAAAGAAATAAGGCGATTCGATGTACCATTCTCGACTCTTAATCCTTAATGTTTGAATCAAGTCCCCCTTCCTCCGCGCGTAGCGTGGAAGCTCTGACGTTTCATTCGATGATTAAAGAAATAAGGCGATTCGATGTACTATTCTCGACTCTTAATCCTTAATGTTTGAATCAAGTCCCCCTTCCTCCGCGCGTACCGCGGAAGCTTTGACGTTTCATTAAATTATTAGAGAAAGAAGACGATTCGTTGTATCGTGTCCTTGTCTGAGTGCAATTCGCCCCCGCTCTTCGGCGCGAAGCGCGGAAGCTTTGACGTTTCATTAAATTATTAGAGAAAGAAGACGATTCGTTGTATCGTGTCCTTGTCTGAGTGCAATTCGCCCCCGCCCTCCAGCGCGAAGCGCGGAAACTTTGACGTTTCAATGATTTATTACTCTTAATCCTTTTCTGTATTCATTTTCGCCCATCAAGCGCCAAGCGGTGAAGCTTTACCGTTTCATTAAATTATTAGAAAGAGAAGATGATACTTTGTATCGTGTACTTTGACGTTTCATTTAATTATAACTCTTAATCCTAGTCTGAATGCAGTTGCCCCACATGATGTACGTATGGAACGTTCGTTCGTAAATCTTTGCATGCACATCCCAAGTGGTGGGTAGCATGTTATCTCCTGGCAGTGCTTGTCGCAATAGCTTCTGGAAAGGAAATGTATACTACAGTTAGTGTTAAAGGGATAGTTGAGTTCTGTTTTCAGACTGCAAATGCCTTCAAAGTGCATGGTTATTGCTCTTATTCTTATCTATGACATTTTTAGTACCCTTTTATAACCTAAAATTGCTATGAAGGTAATTTTAGACCCCAAACTGTGTGAAATTTAGCCAATACGAGCATACCAATTCAGCTCCACTTAAAAAAAAACACGGTGACCGTTAATTAATTATTTAATACAAAATAACAATACATGGGCCGGCTGGTTGTGCGTAATATAAGCAACACGAACATTATATTATATTTTTGTTATATTTGTGTTTCTTTGTTTTAATGTATGGCAAACATCTATCCTCATGTTTCAAGTAAAAGTGTGAAATATAATGAACTATGCGGTAAAGGTTTGAAATTTTTACAACTGAATGTTGTTAGTCTTTTAAAATATTATGATGAAATTAAGGCTATTTTGTGTGAAAATGTGATACATGTTTTTGCTTTGAATGAAACTAGACTGGATGACAATATATTCGAGTGTGAAATCCAGATACCTCACTACAATGTTATCCGTAAGGACCGTAATAGAAACGGTGGAGGTGTACTGACTTATATTCATGAAAGCTTGGGATATGAAGTTTTGAAACATAGTTCATTATCGCGAATGGAAGCAATTGCATTATTGATACGGCAGAAAAACGCCAGTCCCATTGTATTTTTTAATTGGTACAGACCTCCGAATTCTAAAGCGGAGATACTCACTGATTATGAAGACTTTTTAGTGTATGCCAATGGTCTTAATTTTCCTATTATTGTTATGGGTGATATAAACTGTAATACTTTGAAAATCCCATTAGAAGGTGCAACCAAGAAATATATTCAAATTAATGATATATATTGTATGAACCAGATCAATACGGCCGAATATACAAGAATAACTAACAATAGTGCCTCTTTGGTTGATCACATGTTAACTAATTATGATGAAAAAGTTAAGTCATTTGGTGTAATTCATAATGGTTTGAGCGACCATTCCATGAGTTATTTGATATGGAAATCTCCTCAGATACAAAGTTCTGTAAAATATGTTACTTTTAGAAAATCAAAAGGGATTGATAATGAACTATTTAAGTCTGACTTACAAAATAATAATTGGAAGGTTATAGAACGTATTGATGAGTTGAATGAAGCTGTGTGTAAATGGGAAGAGCTGCTGTTAGAAGTTGTGGATAAACACATGCCGTTAAAGACAAAGCGAGTAAGGAAGAAACATTCGCCATGGATAGATGAACCTATATTTAGTCTTATGGATGAAAGGGACAAAACGAAAGACAAAGCAAAGTCAAAACAAGATGGTGAATTGTGGAAAAATTACAAGAAATTAAAGAATAAAGTTACAGCTGAAATTAGAAAAGCTAAACGTAAATATTACTGTGAAAATTTAACTGGAAATCAAAATCGTAGTAAATCTTGGACGTTGTTGTCATCCATAGTCCCTAACAGTCGCTCTTCATCGTCAATTCCTATTATTGAAGGAGATGTCTTGAAAACAGCAAACAAATTTAATAGCCATTTTGCAAATGTCGCTGTTGACACTTTGAATGTTGATTCGTCAGAGCAAGATGTAAATTCTAGACTGGACAATCCAGTATCGCCTAATCTAAAACAAGATTTTAAACTTTCTTTTGTTACCGAAGATGAGGTATTAAACGAATTAAGGAAATTCCCAAATAAAAAATCGGTTGGAATAGATGGTATTTCTCAATTTATTCTTAAGTTAGCCGCTGATGAAATTATTAAACCAATAACATATTTGATAAATAAATCAATCAGAGATGGGGTTGTGCCTGACGTATGGAAAATAGCAAAAATTATACCGTTGCATAAGAAGGGTGACAAGTATAACCCAGATAATTATAGGCCCATTTCGTTATTGCCATGCATCTCAAAGCTTCTTGAAAGAATGATACAGAAACAACTCATTCAACATTTAAATGTAAACGATATTATATCTGCTCACCAATCTGGTTTCAGAAAGAAACATTCAACGTGTACTGCGCTTGTCAAGGTGACCGACGACTGGTTAAACGCAATGGACCAGGGACAATACACAGGGTCAGTCTTTGTTGATCTACAAAAAGCATTTGATTTGGTGGATACTGAGATACTGTTACAAAAGCTCTTACTAATAGGCGTCACATGTGAATCGCTCCAATGGTTCAGGAGCTATTTGGTTGATCGAAAGATAGTGACTTGTATTAATGATGTAGTTTCTGATGCATTACCATTGACTGGTGGGGTGCCGCAGGGCTCTCTACTAGGCCCTTTATTGTTTGTCATATTTATTAATGATATGCCTCATTCTTTTGAAAAATGTAAAATACATCTATATGCTGATGACACTGTGTTATATTACTCCCATAAGAATCCGTCTGTTGTACAGTCAGTTCTCAACGAGGAACTAGCTCGATTAGATACATGGATATCTCGGAATAAACTGAAGATTAACTACAGCAAGACCGTGGGTATGTTAATTGCAACAAAAGATTTGCTAAAAAAACAAGATAAATTAGTTTTGAAAGTTCGAGGGAGAGATATAATCCAAATGCATAACACAAAATACCTAGGGGTAATCATTGACTCAGAATTGAAATGGAACATTCATATTGAAAACATGTGTAAGAAAATTGGAAAAATGGTTGGATTTCTTGGTCGATTGAGACATTATGTAAATGAAACTAATTTGAAAATTATATATCAATCTGTTATTCTCCCGCATTTTGAGTATGCAGACAATGTGTGGTCGTCATCTTCTGATAAATATCTTGATCGGTTACAGAAACTACAGAATAGAGCGGGGAGGATCATTTTGAAGATAAATCGGCAGTCATATATATCCAATCAACAATTGCATGATATCCTAAAATGGGATACTTTGTCCCTACGGCGTACTAAACACATGCACGTTATGATGTTTAAAATACTGCATGGCCTGACTCCTAATTATATA
Organism: Strongylocentrotus droebachiensis; assembly: GCA_035222895.1. Taxonomy (NCBI): domain Eukaryota; kingdom Metazoa; phylum Echinodermata; class Echinoidea; order Camarodonta; family Strongylocentrotidae; genus Strongylocentrotus; species Strongylocentrotus droebachiensis. Next base: position 103,653 of record JAVYIG010002026.1, on the reverse strand, counting down.
AATGAAAATGTTTCTTTTAGAGTTACTAGATACTCACTTCGTAGTCAATTTAATCTTGCCCTTCCTAAACCCAGGACAAATTACTGTAAAAGAACCTTTGTATATAGAGGCTCAGTATTGTATAACGGATTACCATTGACCTTACGCAACTGTAATACATTGTCTTCATTCAAGAGACTTTTGAGTTGTTTATAAGTTTACTTCACACAATTCTCTTTCTATAAATACCAGTTTCTTTTCTCTATACTGTCTGTCCTGGATATTTAATTTCTTACTATATTTTGCTTGAGAATTTATGTTTTGCCATTTTTCTTTGTCGTTTTTCTTTGTCGTTTGTTAATGTATATTGTTATTTATTGTATTGTTTTACTGTATCATTTCTGGTCCCCATGGAAGACCAGCGGTATCATAATGATACCGCTGAATATGGGCTATCCAGCCGTTTATTTTATCTTGTTATTCATTATTCTATTTGTTATTATATTACTGAATGCATGTCTTTTATACGGAAATAAAACAAACAAACAAACAAACAAACAAAACATGTCAATAAAAAAGCCAACATCGGCATTGGCTGAAATACGACGTAAAAAGCGTTATTTCGTTTTTTTCAAATTTTTCAAAATATCTAATATTTGTGGTGGTACACAGGTATTAGAAATCGTTATATTTTAGCCGTCTCTGAACCGATTTTGATCAAACAAAGATGATTTTGTCATTCAAATATTATGTTCTTTCAAATTTGACACTCAGTTTTTCATTATCTCACAAAAATATTTTTTTGTGTATCGCCCTCTGCAACAGAACTCAACTATCCCTTTTAACGGCCACTAATTAGGCCCATTAGTGACTATACAAAATATATGCTTTTCTGGCTATTCGGGAATGTGTCAGTTTGCAACAGAAATGGAGAAACGCGAATTTTGGTGAAAATCATGTGATATCACGAACATTTATAAATCACTTGTATGAAATTGAAAATAAGTCATGGTTGGAATTTATTGGGGGATTGAACCAACCAGTACGCCAGTGACATAGGCATACATCAGCTTTTCAATAAAAACAAAAATAAGTTGTGACATAATAATCTTTCTCCAAAAATGAAAAATGTTTTAGGAAATATCAGGAAATAAAATGAGTGAAAAAAATAAAAATAAAGATACAATGACGTGAATTTTTAAAAGGGTGAACGGAAACAACATAACAAGTAGTGAACTATCTTTATATAAGTCGTACTAATGTCCGAAAATCTTTCTCCTTTTCTCCGATCTCATCACGAATTCGTGACAGAGTTCATCTATGTTTACACTGTCCAGGATTGTCTGATGTTGCAGGTTGCTACTTTTGCGCTTCGCGCTTATAATATTTAGCTCGTTGCTTTTTAACGCTGCGTCTTTCCATTTGGCGCACTGCCTTTCTATGATGCTGTTGATTGAACAAATTGAATAAATTCATCAATTCCTGATGAAGCCGTATGATCGAGAATTCAATTTATTCTTGTCTCATATACGGTTGTCTCATTTACTTCGTATGCATATATGTAGAGAGTCTATTATGAAAATGAGATACCAATTTGGGTATATTGATGGTCAATTGCGAGTAATAACCATTGACTACTCTCATCGGGCTCTCATCATTAATTTTTCTCTTATTTTTTGTTTTTGTTTTGAGGGTGAATTATTGGGGGGGGGGGATGATGGTGGAAAGAGCCTAGTGCAAACATATTGTAAAGTTTTACATGTACTTGAAAACTTGAAAATCTTATATTAATCTAAGATTCGTTAAGAATTGACAATTACAGACAAAATCGGAATGAAGAGAGAAATCTGGGCGCAGTATTAATCAGATGTTGAAAAAAGAGACCTAGCTTTAGACGAGCTTGACGTTTAGATGATAACATTGTTGGCAAACAGTGGGGGAGGTAGATCAAGGGCCTATATATATAATTTAACGAAGGTTCACAATTCCGAGGTATTACGATTTAGGGTCCAAAGACAATCAATAACAAACACTATCCTTACACAATCATTGACAGTGCTCTTTAAATTATTGTATTATCTAGAACGGACCTTCGACCTCAACGAATAAATTGAGACAAATAAAACAAAGATGTATAAAGGTCAATTAGCCAGAACAGGGGGTGTGCCGGTCAAGCCTCGAAACCCCTACCCATCCGCCGCGATATAAACTTAGGACTACATTATAATGCATTCAGATTTGAGTCCATTCACTTCTGAACTGACCATCATTGCTGAAGAACACACAGTCTTAGGTTCTGCTCTGACGATCAAGATTCATCATGGTGCTCAAGGTTTACGTCGATCTTCGCTCACAGCCTGCCCGTGCACTCGTCATCTTTCTCAAAAATACTAAAATTCCTTTTGAAATTGAAACAATTAACCTGAGAACTGGTAAGCTTCGAAATTATATTTTCTATAGGATATATATCATGATTTCTCGTGTTTTATATTTTCTTTTGTATATTCATTAGATACGCATTATTCAAAGACATTTTGTCTAAAAAAAGGGCCACTGTACCCAACGTTTATGCTTAATTTCAATTTGTGTAATAGAAATGTTTGTATAGCAACTGTTAAACACTTTCTCAACTATTTCGCTCGAATAACTTTTTTTTCTTCTCCATTCTCTCCTTCCCACCGTCTTGGTCTTTTAACATAAAAGTGTATTATTACATTTAACTTATAACGTTGTTTTGCAATTTCGATTTCATCTCACAAAGGCTAAACAATTTCTGCAAAATTGACTTACAATATGTATTTTAATTTTGTATATGTTTATATTTCTCTATATTTTATCTTGTTTGGAAATTGAACATTTTCAGCATGCGAGCTGCTTGTTTGATGTGATTTTGCAATAAACTAAACCAATTCAATTCAACTAACATAGCCTTTCAAAACATGAATACACCTCTACTTATTAATATTCCAGCCTCCGATATTGCCCAAAACCCCTGGGTCCGTATTCAATAAACTTCTTAAGCATGAAATCTAAGTACTTTTTCTTAAATTTTGGCTAAGAAAAAATCTTAGCCAAAAATCGTATTCTATAACCGCATTGGGGACTAAGAAATTTGCCTTAAGATTAAGAAGAACTCTTAGATTTTATCTAAGAAAAAGGGCTTAAATAGCATGTCGTATTCTAATACAATCGAGATATCTAAGATAAGTAAGATATCTACCCTATATTTATGCATAGATCAATCTCCTATCTCTTATATACATAGCTGCGATTGATATCAAACGCAAATACGTTGCGATTGATATCAACTCTTTGTAAGACAAGGCCCTGGTCTATATTTTATCAGTCTCAGTCAGTTGACAATTTACATAAAGGTATCTACCGTTCTGCTTCTGCCTCAGCCTCAGGCGCCTCGTCGAGTTCTGGCTCTGGCTCTGGCTCTGGCTCGAACTGAAAGTGATAGGGTTTGATGTTACTGTGGTCAATTTTCAGCGCTTGTTCGGAACTGTGAGTGTATGACCATATTTTCGTCGTATATCTCGACCCGTGACTCCTGCGTGGAGAGACCTTACTATAACAAACCAAAAAAAATTGGGGGAATGGTATGGTATATATTATTTATTCACGGTTAAAAACAAATACTATAGTTGTGCCCGCATTCAGCAAAAGCTGTTTTTCAGCGAGGCCGTGATTAAATAAATTCGAATAGAATATAAAAAAATGAAAATACAATTTACAAACATATGCAAGCTTTAATAAATTAACATATTTACAGAAATTTAAGTACAAATTCGAATCATAGTGACAAAAGGTAGCCAAAAAAATCCGTATCATCCCTTCTTTTACATGCAGGCCCAGCTGAACGTTTCTCTAAGTAGGTGATGGTGGTACACTCTAAAAAAAAACTGCTCAATTTGAGTCAAAATGTTACTCTTTTGAGTAACATAAAACAATAAGGTGGATTCAACTAGGGTTTTAACTTTTTGACTAAGGGTTTAACTAAACAGCTGATTAATATTGTTCTTTTTTTAACAGCTGTTAAGTAACCATTATTTGTCAATAGAGAATATAAACCATAATTTTGCCTGATTTCTAAATTTAGCATTGATTTGAAGTTCTTCACTCACACACTATGCAAATAACATAAAGTCAACGACATTTTAAATTCAGTAACATAATTTGTGGACTTTAATTTCCCAAATCAGTTTGAATCACAGTGAAAACTCAGAGTTCTCTCATCAAAGAAAGACTCTTATTATTAGTCCATGGTTTATTAAGATCCTTGGTACGAATTCCATAAATGAGACGATCAAATAAGTCCCATATGACAGCTGCCTGGGCAGGGTAATCCAGCTGTAGTACTTGAAACATCTTGTAGCAGGAGTCAACTGCTGCTGTCAATGAAGAGCATGAATAGGCGCTTCTCTCGAGGACTACATAACACTGTCCTGGCTTCCTCGGTGCTCCTCAAAGCACCAACAAAAACAGTGGGCTCCTTCCTCTGAAGGAGGCCAGAAAAAAAGTCCAAGCCAGTTCCTTCCTAGATGTCGGTTGGAGCTCTTCCAAGCTCGATCCATGAGCTTAGAATTTCTTCCCAATGTGTCACAATTATCTATCTCAGTTCTTTCGTATCTTTCTGCGCGCGCACATGCAGGCACGATCATGCACATGGCGGACAATGAAAGATTACAAAATATACAGTTCCTTAGGTAGACAAAGGAACATACAGCTGCAATTATGTAAAAATGTGTAGAACAGGTGTCACATGCATATTGACAGCTAGTTGCACTTTCCATCGATCCAGCTTTCACTCGCACCCGAGGTAAATTCGGGTAAGAGATCAATGTTGAGTCAAGCGTTGGTCACATCCCACCGTGCGTGTTTTTAGTCCGTACGGTTTTTGGGGAGGCCACGGCCGCCACGTTTTCTGAAAACGTAGGGAGGGAGTGGCAAAGGCAGGGAGGGAGTACCGGCAAAGCACGTCACACGCACGGTGTAAGTACGTGGCCCGCACGCCACGCCTGGCCTAGAGCGGTTGCGTGCATCGTACGTTGCGCACGTGGTAAGTGCGTTGTACGTGCTTACAACGTGCTTACTACGTGCTTACAACGTACGGTCTCCGTGCGGTTGCCACGTTATCTTACGGAGGCCGTACTTACACGTGCTGCTCACGTACGGTATCCTTACTCACTCGCACGTTGTAAGTGCGTGCACGTACGAAGAACTTGGTGAGTCGGGGTATGTCGAAGTATATAGGACGACATTCCCATTTTCTCTATAAGTCCCAGCTGCTGCTGCCTCCTCAAGATGCCGCCCATTCCACCGCAGAGACTTCGGGTTCTGATGCTGCAAGAACACCTTCAAGTGGCAACGCATGAGCACGACGTGGTATTACTTGCCTTGATACGGGAGAGAGAGAGGCAACAGAGATGCCGACGCAGGAGATGGTGGGTTCGCCCATGGATCGAGGAGGAGGCTTTTCGGGCAGTACGAAACGTTGTTCCAAGAACTAGAGCGTGAATCGCGGGGGGACTATGTCGGATACATCCGAATGGACCCCAATCTCTTCGCCGAGCTCCTGCTCCGAGTGACCCCTCGAATCACCAAGTGCCCAAGGTGTGTGTCTTCATTTCTGCCATAACAAATTCTTGGTTTTGCTTTGTATTTGCTTTAAAATTTACGACTTCCGGGTGGCACACAACAGCATATCCACGTTCGTGCCGGAGGTCTGCACCGCCATCTACAAGGAACATTAGGAGGAGATGTTCAACATGCCCTCCACACAGGACGAGTGGAAAGCCGTCGCCAGCCAGTTTGGAACGCGATGGAACTTTCACCACTGTAAATGGGCGATCGATGGGAAACATATCGCCATCAAGAAGCCCAATAAAAGTGGATCGCTCTATTACAATTATAAGCGCTTCTGTTCTGTGTGGTGCTCCTGGCCATCGTGGATGCTAACTATTCCTTCTTGTGGTGCAAGGTGGGGGCAAACGGCTCTTCCTCAGACGCACGCGTGTTCAACGAGTCCACCCTCCGGGGGGCACTGGAGGACAACACCATTGGATTCCCAGCACCGGATCCACTTCCAGGCGACGACCGGAACTTTCCCTACTTCATCGTAGGCGATGATGCTTTTCCCCTGCGAAAGTGGCTCTTGAAGCCATACAGTCACCGTGCCATGACCCACAAAGAGAGCGTGATGAACTATCGGACCTCTCGGGCCCGTCGGGTTGTGGAGAACGGCTTCGGGATATTGGCTCACCGGTGGCGGTGCCTACTCACCACCCTGCTGTTGGAGCCTGACAGGGTGATTCGCGTTGTGTTGGGCTGCCTCACCCTTCACAATTGGCTGCGAAAGCGCCGGCCCGGACTACAGGACCTTAATTTGGACCACGAGGATGAGGATGGCAACGTGGTCCCCGGGGCCTGGAGGGAGGATGTGCAGATGACCGAACCCAACCAGATGGTCGGCCAACGGGCCTCAAGGGAAGGGAAAACCCTGGGAAACTTATCGAAGAAGACCGGATTGACCGAGAAGAACTCAACCAGGCGCTCCTCCTGTTTCGCCGAGAACGAGCAGTTGGCCTTTTCCTTTGTCACACCCTTTTCATGTGACCCCTTCTCCGATCCACCGGCAGCACCCTCCTCATGATCAGACGCTTTGGCGTCACCATCTGACTCTTTTTCGCTCCTCCTCTCCTCTCCTCTTCCTCTCTGGCCCTCTCATCTTCCGCGGCCCGTTTCTGTTGGGCCTCTCTGGCCTTCTCATCCGCTGCCTTTTGAGCTGCAGATGCAGCTGACGCCTTATTCTGTGTCTTCTTCGGCGCCATCTTGGAGACGAAATGTTGGCACTCTTCCGTCGGCTCGGCTTTTGTATACTGCATAAATCAGTGCGCACAACGTGCGTTGTAAGTGCGGAGCACGTACTTCCTCGGTACGGTCCACGTGAGTTCTGCGTGCTCATTAGAAAGTTGAACTGGGGAAGTGGCGAGTAAGCACGGACCACGCGCTTATCACGTGCGCAGCACGCACGTGCTAAGTGCGCCTTCCGTAGAGCAAGTGATCGTGGGAAACAAATTTAAAAACGCACGGAGTCAGTGCGTTGTGCGCTCGTTGGCAGTACCGGGCACGCACGTCACGCGCACTGGGGGTGAATCGGTAGCCCGAACGCAGCGAAAGTTCCTCGTGCACTAAAAGTGCTACGGTGTGTCTGCGTGCTCCCAAATCCGTACGGAGGCGGTACTCACCATGTACCGAAACCCAAATTTTGCCCACGTTTTTGCACGTAGACAGCACGCACTTGCAAGTACGGCGGGATGTGACCACCGCATCAATTATCACCTGCCGCCGCGTAATACCCAACCGTAGTTTACTCAAAATTGACACAAACGAAGTTCTTACTCAATGTTGAGTCATTGATTTAATCTTTATCGAAGGTAACAAATTACTCGGATGACGAGTACCACTAAAATTGACTTCTACTCCAGCTTGAGTACTGAATTGCTCATTTCGTTACTCAGCTTGTTTTACTCGGCACAATTTACTCGCTGACATTAAGAGTGTATTTAAGATCAGGTAGAGCATAGCGGAAATTGGCGGGGTATAAGGGCGAAGCCCCGGTGAGGGTCCAGGGAACGGAGCCCCCGGCAGCTCACGGGTTTTGGGCAATACATTACGGTCAGACGAGCATATTTTTATAGCTTATTTCTGACACTGGCAGGATACAAATTGGTGTGGGGTCCAGGGGCCGGAGCCCCCAGAAGCTTAGGGGTTTTGGGCAATAATTAACGGTCACATGAGCATATTTGTATACCTTCCTTCTGACACTGGCAGTATACAAATTGGTGTGGGGTCCAGGGGGCGGAGCCCCCAGAAGCTCAGAGTTTTGGGCAATAAATAACGGTCACATGAGCATAGTTTTATACCTTCTTTCTGACACTGGCAGGATACAAATTGGTGTTGGGTCCAGAGGCGGAGCCCCCGGAAGCTCAGGGCCCGTATTCAATAAATTTCTTAGACATTTTTCTTAAGTCTAAGAAAATGTCTTAAGAATTTGTCTAGGTTAAGAAAGTTGCCTCGGCCGTATTCTTAACACGTACAGCAGTTTGTCTTAGCTAAGACGACACATAGACAAATTATTAGACCCGATGACGTCCTGTTGGAAGTTGAAGTGGTCGACTCGAGCGAATTAATTGCAACTCAATTTGCCTATGTAATTTGCGTGTTAAAATAAAAATCGCACCGCACGAAAATTATACACTAACATGTATGGGAGATAACATGGGGAATCACATAATTGTTTCGGGCTAGACCAACTGACACTAAAACAGGCTAGTCAGATCTAACATCCACTGTAGGCTTTTTATACTTTTCTGTCAAACATCTTCGAAGAGCCCAACCGGGCTTACTTATGTCGCAGCCGGAGTGTCTATGAAGGGAGCGCTGTCGCTAGCCGGTCGACCAGCGCTAGCATTGGATTTGGAGCTACCCTTTGTTTTACACCGTCTACTGCTATGCTAGCCTAAAATTAATCAAATGGCTAAATGTAACCTTTATCAGACTCATAATATAACAAATTCTGTCTCACCTAATATTATGCCGCTTGCACATTATTCCCTGTTTCCATATTTTAGTGCCAAAGACTAATCAAGTAAGAGACGGTTTCTTTATATAAGACATCCATGTCTTAATTTAGTGTTATGTAGATGCTACGCTAGTACTCGTTTAGTCATATCATAATTTGCATGTACAAGGTCTACTGTACAAACGAACATAAACAACAGTGCCTATATATGGCGCTCCTGCGCGCTGCCCCGTCGACGCGCGCTGTATACGCGAAGCTTACGTTGATATATACATAGGCGCCGGAAGTGGGGTGGCAGGGGGGGGGGGGGGGGGCAGCTGCCCCCCCCCCCCAATCAAAAAACTGGGGGGGGGCAAAACGCATTTTTGCCCCCCAAAAACGCCCCCCCCCCCTCCACAAAAAAAAAGAAGCAGTAAAGAAGTAAAAAAGGTTTGTATTTTTAACCCAAAAGAACATAACAATAATAAAAACCTGAATTAAATCACAAAATAATTCCATTAAAAAAAAAGGAAAGTTCACAGGAATTTAATTTCTTAAACATTGCGCATGCCACCTATACGGTATTGATCAATGGAGGTCTGTATAATAGCGATACGCGCATATCGTTGACATATTGTGCGAGAATGGGAAAACGTGTCTGTTTTTGTTTGTTATAGGGGTGAGAAGACATGAGCCCCTGAACGCTGGCGTAATGATGGGGGGGGGGGTGTATTTCTTATTCGATACCAGTGATTTACAAATGTTGCTGTTATGACATGATTTTCCGGTATTTTTTCTCCATTTTTTTTGTAAGTCATACCTTTTTATGCGTTTGTTGGCAAATAAGAAATTCCCATATTACAGTCGGACGAAAAAAACGCTTATTTAGAAGGCTTTATGTCATGGTCTGCAAAGTGGCTGGGCTATAGCCCCCCCCCCCCCCCCCACCCCCCTCCCCTCACTTTTTGAAAAAGTATGTTAAAGAGAAAAAGAAAGAAAGACGGAGAGAAAAAATAAGTGACCTGCCAATGTCACAAATAAAGTATAAAACATGCTCATCTGAACGTAATTAAATGCCTAAAACCCCAGAGCTTACGGGGGCTCCGCCCCCGTACCCCCACCAAGGGGCCTAAGGCGGTCCCCCGGATGCTCATCTGACCGTAATTAAATACCTAAAACCCCTGAGCTTCCGGGGGCTTCGCCCCCTGAATGCTCATCTGACCGTCATTAAATACCTAAAACCCCTGAGCTTCCGGGGGCTCTGCCCCCTGGCACACGTCAATGGCCTTAAAGAGGGCCCCTGGATGCTCATCTGACCGTAATTAAATACCTAAAACCCCTAAGCTTCCAGGGGCTCTGCCCCCTAGACCCCACCAAGGGCCCTAAGGCGGGCCCCTGGGTGCTCATCTGACCGTAATTAAATACCTAAAACCCCTGAGCTTCCGGGTGCTCTGCCCCCTGGACCCCAACAAGGGCCCTAAGGCGGGCCCCTGGATGCTCATCTGACCCTAATTAAATACCTAAAACCCCTGAGCTTTCGGGGGCTCTGCCCCCTGGAACACGTCAATGGCCTTAAAGAGGGCCCCTGGATGCTCATCTGACCGTAATTAAATACCTAAAACCCCTGAGCTTCCGGGGGCTCAGCCCCTTGACCCCCTGCCGAGGCTCATGCCCTGGACCCCACGCCAATTTACGCTCTACCTGATCTTTAATACTCCACTTTGAAAAACGTTCCGCGGGACCTGCAAGTAACGTGTTAGACTGGTGGTGATGCAGATTTTTCGTCTGCCCCCCCCCCCTTCCGAACGTTTTTTCTCATTACGTCACTGCCCCTGGAAGGTGAGCCTCCTGGAATGTTTGCCCCCCCCCCCCCCCCCCCAATCCCAAACTGCTTCCGGCGCGCCTGGATATATAGGTCAACTGGTAACCTGCGCTCGCGCTGCATGCATGCATTGTTTTTATTCCATTTGATCGAAACCCGAAGCGGCTGCTTGCAGCAGCACTGAGCGGCCGGTGCCAAAGCCCTATTTAAGCATCCTCGTAGTATGCTTAAATATAGGGTATATATCTTACTTATCTTAGATATCTCGATTGTATTAGAATACGACATGCTATTTAAGCCCTTTTCCTTAGATAAAATCTAAGAGTTCTTCTTAATCTTAAGGCAAATTTCTTAGTCCCCAATGCGGTTATAGAATACGATTTTGGGCTAAGATTTTTTCTTAGCCAAAATTTGAGAAAAAGTACTTAGATTTCATGCTTAAGAAGTTTATTGAATACGGACCCAGGGGTTTTGGGCAATAAATAACGGTCACATGAGCATATTTTGATACCTTATTTGTGAAACTGGCAGGACACGAATTGGCGTGGGGTCCAGGGGGCGGAGCCAACTGAAGCTCAGGGATTTTGGGCAATAAACACGTCACATGAAAACACTGGCAAGACACAAATTAGTGTGGGGTCCAGGGGGCGGAGCCGCCAGAATCCCAGGGGTCTTATACATTAACTTACCGTCAGATGAGCATATTTTGATACCGTATTTGTGACACTGGCAGGTCACGAATTGGCGTGGTGTCCAGGGGTGTAGGGCAATAAATTACGGTCAGATGAGCATATTTTTATACCTCTTTTTGACACTGGCAGGTCACTAGTTGGCGTGGGGTCCAGGGGCGGAGGCTCAGGGATTTGAGGCAATATGTTAGAGTCAGATGAGCATCCAGGGACCCGCCTTAGGACTATTGGTCGGGTTCAAGGGGCAGAGCCACCAGAAGCCAAGTGGTTTTAGGCATTTAATTACGGTCAGATGAGCATATTTTGATACCTTATTTATGACACTGGCAGGTCACGAATTGGCGTGGTGTCCAGGGGGCGTAGCCCCCGGAAGCCCAGTGGTTTGGGGCAATAAATTACGGTCAAATGAGCATATTTTTATACCCTTTTACACTGGCAGGTCACTAGTTAGCGTGGGGTCTAGGGGCGGAGCTCCGGAGGCTCAGGCGTTATAGGGAATAGATTACAGTCAGATGAGCATCCAGGGGCCCGCCTTAGGACTATTGGTTGGGTTCAGGGGCAGAGCCACCAAAAGTCACGGCGTTTAAGGCATTTAATTACGGTCAGATTAGCATATTTTTACACCTCATTACAAAATGCATACAAAAGTATAATATAATTAAAGATTTAGGAAAAATCGCGGAAAATTATGCCATTTCAGCAACATTTGTACATCACCGGTAACGAATAAGAAATAAAACACGTCTGAATTATATTTGGGGTAATCTGTCATCACCCCCTCCAAGCCCCCTCCCTCTCCCCCATCAGTACGCCAGTTGCCCTCCCCGCCCCCTCCCCCCCCCCCCCTCCGATCTACACCTTGTTGGCGGGAAAAATCGCAACTGCATCTCTCATACCTTTCTTCTTTATCTTTTTTTTCATTCCCTTTCTCTCCTCTTTTAATTTCGCTTCGTTTCTTTCTATCTCTTTTAGGTTTGCTGTGGGAGGCAAGAGCCTTTCGCCTTCCCCTCCCCCCGATCCGCACGTTGTTGGCGGGATTAATCGCAACGGTTCTCCCTTTCTTTTCACCCTTTTCTTTTCTTCTTTCTTCTTTTGGTTCCCTTTTAGCTCTCCTCTTTCCCTTTCCCTCCCTCCCCCCCATTTTTTTTTTTTGGGGGGGGGGGAGCAAGGGCCTTTGCCCCCCCCCCCCGAACTTCAACTTGTTGGCGGGAAAATTGTAACTGATATCCCCCTTCTTTTCTTTCCTTCTTCTTTTTCCTTCCTTATATCCTCTTTTCCTTTTTTCTTTTCCTTCCCTTCCTTTTCTCTTAATTTTTGATGGGGGGGGGGGGTAACAGCTGGCCCTTTCGCCCCCCCCCCCGTTTCCTTCTTTTTTCCCCTTTTTTCCCCTTTTTTCTTCTTCATCTTCTTTCTTTCCCTTTCCCTTTCTCTCCTCTTTCCCTCTCTCTTCTTTAACTTCTCTCTCTTTCTCTCTCTCTCTCCTTGCGGGGGGGGGGGGGGGTCAAGGCCCGCTCGCCCCCCTCCCCTGGATCCGTACCTGACTAAGTTATAGTAGAGTATCTTCTTTCAAGTGCTGTGTTACGTTGAGTATAATGCCGATGTTGTCTCCTGCAGTGACGTCATATGCTATTGCGCAATACAGCTTCGAAACTGGGCATTTTTTCTTACCTTTCAGAGTCGTCATCTTTAAAGCTAGATTCTAGAATTATTGATGATTTCTATACAAACAAATCTCCGTCAACAATTCTTCTGAATGTCTCTTTTTCATTTTCTAAGCCCGTTTTGATCAGAATGGCCCTTTAACATCTTCCTTTGAAGATACCAATCTATCTATTCCAGCAAATGTTACATAATGATTCAACCTGGGTTTCTCAAACATGTTATATGTTACATGTTTTATTATTTCCTTGTCAAAAAACAAGATATTGATGTGTATAAATAAATGTTAACGTTAAAATAATAGAATACAATGCATTTCACCTGATGAACATGTTATGTTTTCACTCAATACGCAACCGCAAATAAATTTAAGAAAAGAAGTGAATTGTAATTTTAGATCGTTACTGGATATCGCGATAGGAGGCGCGATAGCTCAGTCGGTAGAGCAGTGGTCTCGTATTCCGGTGACCCGGGTTCGAAACCAAGTCGATGCGCTATTGCCCTTTGGTACGGCATTAATCCTCATTACCAGGTCCCTCGTCAGTCAGGTAAAATAACCACCAATCTTACATATCCCATGGAAATCATGTTCTTTAAACATGTCCAATGCATCATTGTAACGTTAACACATTTCAGTTGGTGATGGGCCAGGGTTTTATTTTTCTGAAAGTATTTGCGAATGTGTTTCGACCCATTACATCAATGGCATTTTTAAGCACATTTACATAATCTTCTCACTATTAACTTCCGTCTCACTTGCACAATTCAGGGGTGGGATAATTTGATATTTGGCATTGCATCTATATGTGTCACAAAATAAACAATAAAGTATTTCCCTTGTGTTGCCACCATTTAATTCTTCCTTTTTGCAAAGGGGCACTATAGGTGAAGAATAAAGCGATCTAGTATTAAGATAGGTATTAATGGGGAGGACACTTATTACGAGTGAAAATGTGAAGGCACGTGGCCCTGTATCCTCGACCTTCGCCAAGCTTACTATCCACCGTACCAATATTTGCCTTCCCCTGAGGCCTCTTCCTGTTTTTAACGATCATTATAATCCATATTATAATTGGTACAGTGGTAGGTAAACATGCAAAATATGCAGGTCATATTTGTTTCGAAGTACCCTTTGTGCCTGCATCAAATCGTTAATATTTGTTGTGTACTGCGAAATATGCTTTACCTGTTCCTTTGATGGTTTTAGTTGATGCAGTCCGGTTTACCGGGTGGGTAGACAAACTGTATTACTTTGAAAACATCGTCAAGGTGCTTTTTGCAGTTGTTGTTGTTGTAATTTGAATTATAATAATTATTATTATCTAAGTGTCCGTAAAGTATAAATAGCGACATAACAGTCATGACAGGTAGGAAGGTACCAGGTACATAGTTTATAACATGTTTTTGTTTAGTGGTGCCCTTTAAAAATGTTCCCAGAATAATTTAAACAGCGAGTCTGATGAACCCTTAATCAATCATTTTGCCTTTCTTACAGGTGATCATAAGAAACCCGAGTTTGTGAAGATCACTCCTCTCTGCGCAGTGCCGGCCATTCAAGATGATGACTTTGGCATGGGGGAAACGTAAGCTGCCTTAGTTTGTATTTTGTCTGTGTTGTTTTTCGAGAAATTATTATATTAACCATTTCATATTTTCTGATGATAGCTAAAAATCAATGATTCCATATGGAATAATACAGTATTACTTCGTATGGAACAATTAATACATATTTGTTAGTAAAAATGGATAGGATATTAGTTACCCGTTTAGAATTACCATTGAGTGCAAGCACAATACCATAGTTAAAGGGATAGTTGAGTTATGTTGCAGAGGTCGCTACACAAAATAAGTAATTGTTAAAAGTGGGAAATAATAAGTGGGAACAACTGACTCGAAGGTGGTGCCGTGGTAAATAATATAAATGTGAAGTCATTTGAATTGAAAGGAAAAGGTTGAGGGTTCGAAGCCCAGACCATATCGCTGCATATGAGAAATACCAGCTTTATCAGCCTAATTTGTTTGTTTTCGTTATTGAAATTTAACGAAAATTGCATTACACGCACTTTTTAATAGGGGACATACTTTTGATAACACGTAGTGCCGCGGAAAAATCACTGCAGGATTAATGCTCAACATAAAAAGTATATCAATATAAATCATTAAGAATTTGTCTTTCATGGTTTTCTAGTGTGGCGATAATTCGGTACTTGGCAACGAAGTATGCAGATTTGGTCCCAGACCACTGGTACCCGAAGGACCTGAAGAAAAGAGCCAGAGTTGATGAATACATGTCCTTTCATCATACAGGAACTAGAGGAGGATGCGGTGGGATGCATATCAGTGAGGTGAGATTTACTATCTAGTATTGCTACCGGCCTCATTTTACGACATAGTGATGTCATCATAAAAAGATGATTATACACTAATATCACCAGACCCATACTTGATTGTTTATTTTATGTGTAAATGGAATACAACAATATCGGAAATTCATTTGCCTAGTTGTTAAATTTCACAATTACAGGTTCTCATCCCGTTGTGGTCCGGAGGAAAGCAGCACGCATCAGAAGAAAGGATGAAGAGAGACGAGGAAAACCTAACCAAACAACTAGACAAGCTCGAGAATGCCTTCTTGCAGGATAATGATTGGTTGGCTGGAGATGATATCTCTGTCGCTGACGTGCTCGCCGTCTCGGAGGTAAGTTTGATGGAAGTTATGGTATTTGATTTAACTTAGAATGTAAACGAAGAAATCATAATAAACTGAAATTATGTTGTGTTCATGACTATGTGATAATTTCCAGTGTCATCTTTTCATTACAATATGAATTAACTCAAATTCACTGATGTAGATTCATGCAACATTTAGGATTTGCCTTTCATTTAAAGTAGGATGTTTTATTCTGTTAATTCCTATATAGGGCCATCCTAATTTCTGAGATGTATTGAGGAAATCGTTATAGAACGAATGTAAACTGTACATCCGGGAATTAACAGATTACCTCAGAACTTTCATTCCTAGTTCTATATGTAATGAAATATCATAAATATGGTTTAGAATCTGGGCGTGTATCATTTCATGTTGTTTTGTATTTCGAATATATAACTACAATGAAATCTTAATGCTATATTTTTGTCAATCTAACAGTCAAAGCAAATATTTTTTGCAAACTGAAAACAAAAATTATCTCGACATTGCTACCAATGTGTTTTCGTTATAAAACAAAGGAAAGTTTATTCAATATGTAGGGAATGAACAATGCGTCACATAAGTGTCAAGGCATTCCTTTTGTTGATACTGATCATACTTTTAAACGAGCAAAGTTCACATACTAAAATATTTGTCTTTTTACTCATCCCACCGATCAGATGATGCAGAATACAATAATAGGACGAGATGTCACAGAAGGGCGACCTAAACTCAGGGCCTTCGTAGATCGTGTGAAGAATCGTCTCAACCCTACTTTTGATGAAGTCCATGAAGCCTTGTATGCATGGAGAGATAGCTACAAGAAGTAGATTCACGGTGAACATGCTTTTAGAAGGAACCTCATAGTTTCACGAGTTTTTGATATCGAATCATCTTCTCTAACCTATTTGAGTTAATACCGAAAAGTTTTTCTTTTCCTCAACTCATCTTTGTTTTACTTTCTTCATCTCCCGATTTGTCTTTTTAATCTCCATATCACACTTGATCTGCACTTTTGTCTCTTATTTTTTTCTCATTCTTTTAATTATTTTCTCCCCCCCCCCCGTCCTCCCCCCCCCCCCTCCCCTCCCCCTCCCTCTCCGTCTATCTTTTTCCGAAAAAATAATCAAATGTCAGTAGGATCTCAGCAAACATGGTTTTGGAGGTTACAAAAGATGTTTCCTCAAACTTTTATTTTCCAAATAACATCTCTCTTTTCTCTTTCGGGTAATGTTCATTTACACGTTTCTTTTTTTTTCTCTCTCTCTCTCTCTCTCTCTCCCTCCCTCTCTCGCTCTCTCTCTCTCTCTTGTTCCTAATCGCCGTACTACTTGTTAACTATTTTCTTTCCATTCATTTATCTAATCCTCACCTTAACCTAGCAATTTTAAACAGATTATCTTAATATCATAACATGTCCATGAACGAATGTCTTGAAGTTCGACCGGACATTTGGGAATATAGGGATTGTTCGCTGGAAGAAAATATTTCTCCATATATTAGAACTACCTACACTTGTCTAATAAAAACATGATTAAAACTAAACATGTTAATAAACTTTTGAACTCGCAAATCAATCGATGTGTTATCTGTCTATATGTTTGTCTTGTTATCATTGACTCCTTAGAAGTTTGTTGTAAGCGTGAACAGTAGCACGTTGGATATCAATTTATGTTAATGAGAAAATAACAAGCAATAAACGTCAGATACAGAAATGTGACGATGAATGAATAGAGGTTGAAGATGAAACAGAAAGGTAGAGCGAGATAAAAACGAGAGTGTGTGGGTTGTTGTATGTGTGCGTGTGTGGGTGTGTGTTTGTGTACCTGTTTTTTATGTTACAACTGATTTCATTTTTTTGTTTCATCAATGTTTTTGAGTTCATGTCAAGATGGAAAACAACTCTATTTAATTTCTAAGATTGATTTGTGTTGTTTTGAATCAATACAAAAAGAATATTGAAAAAAGTGTGTGCGTGTGTGTGTGTGTGTGTGGATGGGACTTGATGGTGGAAAGAACCTAGTGCAAACATATTGTAAAGTTTGATATTTACTTGAAAACCGAAAGTGAATATCTTATATTAATTTAAGATTCGTAAAACCGAAATCAAGAGAGAAATCAGGGCGCAGTAATCAGATGTTGAAAAAATAAAAACCTAGCTTTACACGCTCTTGACGTTATAAAGATGATGAAATTGTTGGCAAACAGTGGGAGAGGTAGACCAAGGGCCTACATATACTTTTTCCGAAGGTTCGCTATTCCGAGGCATCACGATTCAGGGTCTAAAGTCAATCACTGGCAAACACTATCCTTACACAGTCACTGGCAGTGCTCTTCAAATTATTGTATTATCTAGAACCGACCTTTGATCTCAACAAATAAATTTGGACAAATAAAAAAAAATGTATAAAGGTTAATCAGCCAGAACAGGAGCAAGCGCTCTAAAGGAGTTCTTGTGACGAATTTTTACACGTTCAGTTTTTAACATTAACATCGCTTTACCCATCACAAGGAACGGGTATTTTCCCTCTAAATCATTAAATTACGACCTCAAAAAGAGCATCTCTGATCAGTTCATACAATATGTAGCTTAAGGAGGAATGTCCTTCACGAGCCCCTTCTTTTAAAAAAAGGAACACCCCTATCATACCTACATAACAATTACATTTACGCTATATATATATACTTTGGACTACAATATAATGCATTTAGATTTGAGTCTATTCACTTCTGTTCTGATCTTCGTTGTCGACGAACACACAGTCTTAAGTTCTGTTCTGACGATCAAGATTCATCATGGTGCTCAAGGTTTACGTCGATCTTCGCTCACAGCCTTGTCGTGCACTCGTCATCTTTCTCAAAAATACCAAAATCCCTTTTGAAATTGAAACAATTAATCTGAGAACTGGTAAGCTTCGAAATTATATTTTCTAACTGATATATATCATGATTTTTCGTGTTTTATATTTTCTTTTGTATATTCATTAGATACGCATTATAATCCAAAGAAATGTCGTCATAAAATCTTCCCTTGAAGATACCAGTCTATTCCAGCAAAGGTTAAATCATGATTCAACTTGGGTTCTCTTAAACATGTTATATGTTACATGTTTTATTATTTCCTTATCAGGAAACAAGATATTGATTTGTATCAATTATTTTAACTTGAAATGAATATAATACAATGCATTACACCTGATAAACATGTTTTGTTTCCACTCAATACACAATTGCAAAGATATTCAAGAAATCAACTGAATCAAAAAGGGAATCATTACAACTCAAAATACCAAAATTATATATATATAAATAGCGATATAACAGTCATGAGAGTTGAGAAGGTACCAGGTACATATTTTATAACATTTGAAATATCATTCACAGTAATCGGCAGGAAAAATATACGTAGACCGTTAAAAGGAACATGTTTTTGTTTTAGTGGTGCCCTAAACAAAAATCCAACATAATTAAGCTTTTTTTGTGTACAGGTGATCATAAGAAACCCGAGTTTGTGAAGATCACTCCTCTCTGCACATTGCCGGCCATTCAAGATGGTGACTTTAGTTTAGGAGAAACGTAAGCTGCTTTAGTTTGTATTTTGTCTGTATTGTTATTCGAGAATTTATTAAATTAAGCGTTTCATGTTTTCTTTAAATTAACATGAACACAAAATTGGCAATGGGTTTTAAGAATTAACTGATGATACCTTAACGTCAATGATAGTAAACATATTTTACCCCCCCCCCCCCCCCTCTCCCTCCTGAGAGTGGCGATATACAATTTAATTTCATATGGAATAAGACAGTATTACTTCGTATTGAAGAATAAATAAATATTTGTTGGTAAAATGGGTAGGATATTAGTTACTTGCGATCCGGGTGACGGGAAAACAACATTGGTACGCTTTCGAATGACATCAAGCGCAAGCACAATATCATAGTTAAGGTAGATGGGGTGAGATAGAATTGGTAATCAATCGTTTTCTAATTTTGATATAACTGGGGTTTATTTGAGCTAAAACAATTTCTGAAGAAAGAAAATGTGGATTTCCTTCAGGTGAAAACAATCATGAAGATGGTCTATACCAGATTATACCGATTACAAAATCGAGATAAACATGGTCAAACTCTTCATAATTAATATAATATTGCACTGGTATCGAAATTGTTATTTTTCACAAAGTGCCTAAAACTAATTAGCCCAACATTTAAAAAGATGTCAATCAGTTCATTTTCCAGTGTATATTAGCCAGATGGCCTCGTCAGCCGGTAACAATTCTTCGAGTGGACCCTGGATTTTGTTTATCCATTTTCCAAATTCAAGGAAAAATATGCAAGATATTAGATAACAATGTACATTTTATGAAATACAAATGAATACACAAAGAAGAAAAGACCTACAAACAAACAAATAAGTAATTGATAAAGGTGGAAATACAAAACAACTGATTTAAAGGTGGTGCCGTGGTAAATAATATTAACGCTCAGTCATTTGAAATGAGAAATACCAGCTAGGTCAGCTTTATTTGTTTGTTTGTTTTCATTAATGAATTTTAACGAAAATTGCAATACAATGCACTTTTAGGGGACATACTTTTGATAACACGTAATGCCGCAGAAAATCAGTGCAGGATAAAAAGTATATCAATATAAATCATTAAGAACTTGTTTTTCATGGTTATCTAGTGTGGCGATTATTCGGTACTTGGCAACGAAGTATTCGGACCTAGTCCCTGACCACTGGTATCCAAAGGACCTGGAGAAAAGAGCCAGAGTTGATGAATACATGGCGTTTCACCATTCAGGAACAAGAGGAGGATGCTGTGGTATATTCATCAGTGAGGTGAGATATATTATCTAGTATTGTTACTGGCCTCATTTAACGACATAATAATGTCATCATGAGTAGATTTATACACTCAAATTACCAGACTCATACATGATTGTTTATTTCTGCTTCATATGGAATACAACAATATCGGAAATTCAATTGCCTAGTTGTTAAATTTCACGATTACAGGTTCTCATCCCGTTATATTCTGGAGGAAAGCAGCATGCATCGGAGGAAAGGTTGAAGAGAGACGAAGAAAACCTAACCAAACAACTAGACAAGCTCGAGAATGCTTTCTTGCAGGATAATGATTGGTTGGCTGGAGATGATATCTCTGTCGCTGACGTGCTCGCCGTCTCAGAGGTTAGTATATATGATGGAAATTATGTTATTTAATTTAAATTGATGTACAATACTAGAATACAAACAAAGAAATCATAACTGAAATAATGTTGTGTACAATAATATAAACAAATTATGGCCTTTTGACAATTATCATCTTCTCAATACAATGTGAAGTAACGTAAATGTATTTTGATTCATGCAACATAAGTATTTTATCTTTATCTAAAGGTTTGCTTTTAGGACCATTTCCTTTTAAAGATTCACTAAGGAATTTGCCATAAAACGAATGTTAACTATTTAAATATCAAAAAATTCCTTCTTTACTATTTCTAAATGCTTTAAAATTGAGCACAAGCCACATATAAATATGTTTTCTTTCTGTTTACTACCCTCACGAATCAGATCATGGAGAACACTGTAAATGGACGAGATGTAGCAGAGGGGCGACCTCAACTCAGGACCTTCATAGATCGTGTGAAGAATCGTCTCAATCCTGTCTTTGATGAAGTGCACGAAGCGTTGTATGCATTTAGGGACAGCTACACCAAATAGATTTCCAGTGAAAATGTTTTAAAAGGACACATTTCCAAAAGTCTTTATTAATATCGAATCCTCCATAAAACCCTAATCCTAACTCTAACCCTGTCATCTTTGAAAATCTATTCTTCGTCTACCCTCTTTTTCTTTTTAATCTCCATATAACACTGGCACTGCTCAATCATGGCTCAATTAACTCTTAATTTGTTCCCATACCATTTATGTTTTTCGTTTCCACCCCTTCCACCTCCCCCCCCCCCTCTCTCTCTCTCTCTCTTAATCGCCGTACTGCTGTTAAACTATTATCATTCAATGCCGTCTCTCTCTCTCTCTCTCTCTCTCTCTTTCCCGCCTAGCTCTATTTACCTATTTTCAACCCTATACTACCTCCTTCCCATAGTGTTGAATATTTTTTTAAGGTACAGATGTTTTTATTCTATTGGCCGCCTCTGTTTTTATTCCCCTCACATCAACTCATTATGAAATACTTTTTTGTTTTATTGTTTCGTCTGCAAGTTTTCCTTTGTACCAATACACTGACGCTGATGTCAAAAGCTAACCATCAACAAATATCAATTTATTAATTTGAAAAAGTGATTTATAGTTTAGAAATGGCTATTCAAAGATGTTTAGTGAATATCCTGTATGGACATGAAATTCTGAAATCTGTTTTACAATTCGCTTATATTTTTTTTCTCCAAGATTCCTAGTAATTCAGTAATAGTTCGGCTACTTTCTTCACTTCTCCGCACGGTCACCCCTTTGCCACACGTACTATTTTAAACAAAACAATACTCACTAATTGACAGAAGGATTGCTTTGTGTAGCAAAGTGGCTTTCCAAACGTACCCACTTCCGGTGCTCATTAACTCCATGACAATCCTTTTGCACTGAAAACAGTTAAATAATCTGTAATCTTTTAGTATATCTATCTCATTTTAAATACAAAGTGGCACAAGGAGATTGTTTGTGAAGCTTAACAAGGGTTACATTTCACCATACTCTGTAATAAAATGATTGTTAGCTAAATTAATATATTTTCCAGATGTTAAATCTACCTACATTGTGTATTTAAAAAAATTATAAACACACTAGCAACATGAATATGAGCTAAAAAAAAACACTGACAGAGTCTGCTGTAAACGTGGTAAATGATAAACTTGCTAATTAAATGTTGAACTTGCAATTTTATCATAATGTTTACTGTCCAAATACTTGGTTGCTAATCACAGGCCCCTGGGAAGTGTAGCCTTGGCAGGTTGCCTGGTGTGAGATTGCTTTTTTTTTTTAACGAACGATTTTAATTTGTTTAAATGAGTCCTGAACGGAAATATGACGATGATTGTACAAAGAATGAAGGAGGAAGAGAATGAGTTATAAGAATGGAAAGTCGATCCGAGAAAGTGAGGGCGGGAGTGTGTGCGTGTGGATACGCGTGTGATGTTTACGGGTGTATAGAGGTTGAGCGTTATTCGGTTGAAAGGGTTTGCAAGATGGACTTTCAACTGACCGAGGGCAATATTCTTAAGATTTTTGTGAGAATGGACGCTGTTGTTGACGATAAGGTACTGTTTGCTAAAGGTAACCGCTAACGAATGAACACATAGATGATGGTTGAACCTTTAATGAAACAAGCAACACACAATCAAAGCATTGTTGAATTTCAAAGCTACCAATGCGCATCCATATAAGCTAATAAAATGAAGCTTTGTAACAACTTTGTACATGCTAAATTTTGTTTGTGAATGTTATCTTTGTACCTAATAAATATAATAATGAACCGAGAAATATGTGTAAACTGCGTACATAACGGCTTATCTTGTTCCACCAAAGCTTTAATTCAGGGAATTTGGAGTTTCAAAAGTTCCACGTATATACCTAGATGCTTTCTGATGCAAAATTACTTGATAACACATGAAATACATGTGTTCTATTAAACCGATTTTGTTTATTTTTTTTTTGACAAGCTAGCCTGGCCATTTGTGTAATAAATATCATGAAAGCGACTGAAATAATAGCAGCCTACATGCGAGGTGCATTATACACAATGACATTATGCATGGCAATCATATGCGAGCAACCAATGACAACGACAATTTATTCTCATGTCACCCACATTGGGGTATTGGCGAAGTTTACAATCAGTTTGAATTTGTCAATTTAACACTGTACAATATATATCTCCCTCTTTGGTTTATTATGAACCACACCAATCCCCCCTTAATTGTTAATGGAAGCAATTGGAAAACAAAGTTACCGGCAACAGTAAATTGTCATTTGAATTAAATAATTTCTGAAAATATTCTTGATATCAATTTAATAATTTGATATCAGGCAAAAAAGAGAAATATAAAAAACGCATAACATGTTATACATGTGCACATACTTTATAAATTAATAACTACTTAAATTATATTTACACATAGGAGTTAAAGTATTGTTAATTGTAGTAAAAGCTAGACTGACTGCCTTTGTCCTCTACAAATACATTAATAAGGCATCTACAGTTATAGTTATGCATTAATTAATTAATTATGCGTGTACGTGTGTGTGTGCGTGTGTGTATGCGTGTGTGCGCGTGTGTGTATGTATGTAATTGGGTTAATACAGACGTGTATCAATTACATATACACACATGTATGTGTAGGCTTTGCCACCAGTTCACTCTTAAGAGTATTATGGCGAAACTGGCCAGGCTAGCGTGTAAATTTTGCCTCTTGCCTCTTACCTGAAGAGTGGTTACTTCTCGGTCGATCATCATTGTCGAAGTACACACTCACTTCGTCCACTTCTGACGAAAGGAATTCATCATGGTTGTCAAGATTTACGTTGATTTGCTCTCCCAGCCTTGCCGGGCTCTCATCTTATTCCTCAAGAACACCAAGATTCCGTTCGAAATTGAGACGATTTATCTGAAGGATGGTAAGCTTGCCAATCTTTTCCTCGCATCATTTATTATGTTTACCTTATAATTTCCACCCGAAAGATTATTGATATCCATCAAATGACACTCGCATAGCTTTCCTCTCTTAAAGCAACTCAATCTGCACCAAATGGCTTCGATTTTAATTGTACACCGGTGTCTCAATCAGGGGCGGATCCAGCCGGCGGCAGGGGAGGGGGCCCAATTCGTGAGAAAACAGCCGGCCGATAATTCGCTCAGCTCCCCCCCCCCCCCCGGATCCACCACTGGTGTCCAACAATCTTTCACAAAATAGTTAAAATTTCTATTGTGCAAAATGTATGACTGCGGAGAGTCTTTGCATTTTAGAGTACCTAGATAATATGCTTTCCATAATACTCTCATTACCTTATGCTATGGTCACATTACCCAAAAGTAGGCTGCTCGGCGGCCGAGCGGCGAGTTTTTAACCAATTCTGCCCGGGGGCTGCCCGGCCACCGAGCGGCGGCCGCCCAGGCACCGCTCGATTTTAGGGCATCGCTCGGTCGCCGCTGAAGTTTTAGCGCGGAGTTAAAATTTGGGCGGCGCCTGCTCACTTTTCACTCGCTGCCCAAAATACGCTCGGTGCCTGGTAAGTCGCCGCCCGGGCACCGACCTAATCGCTGGGCGATGCCTAATTCCAACAGCGACCGAGCAGGCTACTGATCGGTCGGTCGCTGCTCTGATTTGTGACCATAGCTGAAGCCTGCTTATACACTCTTTAAATTTAATGGACTTGAATATCTCTGTGCATTAACCCGTACAACTATAATTACTTTTACCTCATTTATCTCTAAATCTTTTTTGAAGAGCACCTAAAAAGATTGTAAAACAAATGTGTTTTAGTAATATTATAATCATGAAGTTTGTATCGTTATGCACATAATCAAGAAACTAAGGTTACTTGTTTACGATTCTATTCCATATGGTGTTTTAATTATTATGATAATCAGAAAGGTTTGATTGCCGTGCACTAATCAAGAACCTAAGGTTACTTGTTGACGATTCAATTCCATATGGTATTTTAATTATTATGATAATCAAAAAGGTTTGATTATCGTGCACTAATCAAAAACCTAAGGTTACCTCCGGGGTTACCTGCTTACAAATCTATTCCATATGGTGTTTTAATTATTATGATAATTTGAAAGGTTTGATTGTCATGTACATAATCAAGAACCCAACGTCACCTGTTTACAATTCTACTATTCCAAACGGTGTGTTTATTGTAGCTTGTTTTATATGCTAAGGAGTATAATCAATCCATCGGAGTGAAAACATGATTGGAATTAGTACATACAATCCATGATTGTGCAAATTGATATCTGGGGCAGGCAACGTTCGGTCAGATTTTAGCTTTATATTCAAACAACGCTTTGCCTAACTTTTTAAAGTTGTATTAACAAACAAAAAACCTATATACGCTCTGTATATATTTGAAATGTTGGTTTATTTTGCTGAGAGAATATAAACAAATTGTTCATTTTGTTTGGCCCTCGAAAATTCGAAAAATCGCATCCAGGGGGAGGAGCCCCCGGAAGTTCAGGGGTTTTGGGCAATAACTTACTGTCAGATGAGCATATTTTGATACCTTATTTGTGATACTGGCAGGACACAAATTGGCGTGGGGTTCAGAGGGCGGAGCCCCCTCAAGCTCAGGGGTTTGGGGCAATAAGTTACGGTCAGATGAGCATATTTTATACCTTATTTGTGACACTGGCAGGTCACGAATTGGCGTGGGGTCCAGGAGGCGGAGCCCCCTGAGGCTCAGGGGTGTTAGGCAATAGATTACGGTCAGATTAGCATCCAGTCGTCCGCCTAAGGGCCCTAGGTGGGATCCAGGGGGCAGAGCCACCGGAAGTTCAAGGATATTAGGAATGTTATAACGGTCAGACAAGCATGCAGGGTCCGCTTTAGGGCCCGTGGTGGGATCGAGGGGAAGGAGCCCCGGAAACTTACGGGTTTTAGGCATTTAATTACGGTCAGATGAACATATTTTGATACCTTATTTGTGACACTGGCAGTACCCTAATTGGCGTGAGGTCCAGGGGGCCGAGACCCAGAAGCTCAGACGTTTTGTGCATTAAATTACCGTCAGATTAGCATCCAGTTGTCCGCTTTATAGCCCTAGGTGGGGTCCAGGGGGCAGTGCCACCGGAAGTCAAGGGGTTTTAGGCATTTAATTCCGGTCAGATAGGCATATTTTGAAACCTTTGATATCTTTCCCCTTTTATTTAACTGCTTTTTTTCCTTCTTTTTTTTTCCTTTTTTTCCCCCTTCTTTTCCCCCTTCTTTTGTTTCCCTTTTTTTGCCAGGAGTGGGGAGGGGGGTCGGGCCCCCCGGTAACCCCCCCTGGATCCGCCACTGGTCTCAATATATATGCTTTGATTACAATAGCGAATGTATATTCGATGAATGCTTAGTATATGTAATACATTTTCGTTTCTGATTGTTTCTATTCATTCCCTTATCCTATGAAGCAGAATCATTACCGCGTGCAATTTTATATGATTCATTATTTGTCTGGAAACGAAATGCCTTTGCAAGTTTTGAAAGCAACCACTTTCTAAAAGGTTAACGCATGTTTACCATTCTAATATTTTTCAAAACTCGTCTTGGCTCTGTTCAAGACTATTAGCAAATTTCATGTATATTATATTAGTATATTTCTGGATTTCGACACTCCATTCTCTATTTCGGCATTACATTCTGGATATATTCTTTTGAGGAGGACCTTCGGCAGTTTAAAGTGTAACTTCGAGTTATAATAATGATATGATAACATATCCACCATCTATCTTTATTTGTCTCTGTGCTACTATAAAATAAAAAAAATACAAGAGGATATGAGATTTTGGTTATTGTGTGGAAGCATAGCCTGTATCGCTTAGCACTCAATGAGCAAAAATGTGTTTTCAAAACTTCCTTCTATGAATAGCCAACATATTTTCTGTTCTTGTTTCAAATGGGCCGGGTAAGTCTGGTCCTTAAGATTATTCAGCTTAGCATATTGCAAAAGTTATTGTACCAAAAATAATTGCAGTAATCAATATTCTAAAAATAGTATCACATAAGAAACCAAGATGACGGCCATTAAGTGTAGGTATTGTTAATCCGATGTGGTGAATAAGCTTTAAAATGCTTGCTTAAATTAAGATTGATAAAACTTAAGCTTCATAATCATAGTCATAATCATGACTCCTCTCTGCACAGTACCTGCCATCCAAGATGGAGACTTCGGCATGGGGGAAACGTAAGCCGTTTTTCACTTTTGTATGTTCCAGAGATCGTTAATATTGTTATGTTGTGCGTTGTTTACACGGAATGTCATAAAAAAAAAATTAAGCCAATTTACTTTACATGTGCTCCAGATATCGCGATATAACAAAGACGTTAAAGGTGGAAGAAGAAAATAAATATGGTGTAGTTGCTTTGCAACCTTCATCGTCACATCACGAATGAGGATGAATTTAACTGCTTATGAATTGACTTAATACTAACAAACATAATATGCAATAGAACGAAACATATCAAACAAAATAAGGAAATATGATTCGGTTTCACAATTAGCTAATAGAGGAAGGGGGCATTAAAGAGTTTTCTACGTTGCATGTCTCATCCGGCATCGATAACATTTAGGGTCGATATTTCAGAGTGCATATAGCATAGTAAAATAATATTTTGACGAGAAATGCGAAGGAATGTATGTCATATGTACGAGTGGACCGTACAGTATATATTATGTATCCATTTTATTGTTAAACTTTGCGGATCCACAGAATTGGGGTTTAAGTCCCACCCCTATTTGAAGTTAAATTTAAATCGAAAAGGTAAAATTCACCTCTCCCTCATACGCGTTGGCAGGTTGAGCGGATTTAAAATAAATTGATTGACCCCCCCCCCCCCTCCTGGGAGGGCCGACAGGGTTGCCTAAATCAAATCCCTGGGAAAAGTTACTCTGGAGAATTGTCCATCCCTAACTACCCCTCCCCCACCCCCTACCACCCCTCCCCTTCCCCTTTCCCCACCCCCCTCCCCCTATTTCAATTCAAGTATGGATATGTTTTATTTTTGTTGTTAATGCTCGATGAAAACGTTCATATAAGTTTATATAAAACGCTGCATTACAAAAACAATATACTACAAACTACATCGTTACCAATGTGTTGTATTTGTGCTCACATTTTATAAATTGGCTTTCCATTTAAATTCTAATACATCACAAATTGTAAGCCACAAGGCTGCACTTTTGAGAGACATGCTTTGAGCATGAGAATTATTATCCCGCGGGATACCTTTTAGATGTCAACATTTATTTATGCAATTTATACTTCAAAATGTTATTTTAATTATAAAATAGTGTGGCGATTATTCGTTACTTGGCAACAAAGTATGCAGACCTAGTCCCAGACCACTGGTACCCAAAGGACCTGGAGAAAAGAGCCAGAGTTGATGAATACATGGCCTTTCATCATACAGGAACACGAGGGGGGTGCGGTGGGCTCTTCTTTAGTGAGGTGAGATAAACTATCAAAGTTGCTACTGTCCTCATTTTACGACAAATGATGCTTAAGCGACATTTCCTCCTTAAATGCTAGAAAAGGATGATTAGGGCAAACAAGCATGTCAGATTGGCATTATTAGCTTACACAAACATTTTGGTCTGGTTCTGAGTGTAGCGTTTAAGAGCATGATTAACTGAAAATGTTATTAGCATATTGATCAGATTAATTTGCACGCTCATATCACTAAACCCACACATTTACCACACACACACATGTTTTTTAGTATTTGACTTGATTGTTTCTTTACAATTTATATAAAATACAACATTATCGGAAATTCATTTGCCTAGTTGTTTAATTTTACAATTGCAGGTCCTCATCCCGGTTTTTTACGGAGGAAAGCAGCATGCTTCAGAGGAAAGGTTGAAGAGGGATGAAGAAAACATGACCAAACAACTAGACAAACTCGAGAATGCTTTCTTGCAGGATAATGATTGGTTGGCTGGAGATGATATCTCTATCGCCGACGTGCTTGCCGTCTCGGAGGTTAGTATGATGGAGATTATGGTATTGATAATCAATATTGGAACACAAACAAAGAAATAGTGACTGAAATAATGTTGTGTACATGTAATATATGGCCTATTTTCAATCATCATCTTCTCAATACAATATGAAGTGTCGTGAATTTATATAGATTCTTGCAAAAGTAGTATTGCCCTTTGTCTAAAGGTTTGTTATTAGGGCCATTGCATTTTTAAGATTCACTAAGAAATTCGACATAAAACGGATGTAAACTACATGACTATTAAAACATACTTTTTTTACTATTTCTAAATGCTTTAAAAATGACCACAAGCCACATTCAAATAATGTTTTATTTCTGTTTGGTACCCTCACGGATCAGATGATGGAGAATACTGTAAATGGACGAGATGTTGCAAAGGGGCGACCTAAACTTAGGGCCTTCATAGATCGCGTGACGAATCGTCTCAATCCTGCCTTTGATGAAGTACACGGAGCGCTGTATGCATGGAGGGACAGCTACAACAAATAGATTCTCAGTGAAAATGCTTTAGAATGACTCTCACATTTCCACAAGTCTTTATTAATATCGAATCATCTTCTATATATCATTTGAGTCTATTGAATATGTTTTTTACGGCTCTTAGTCATCTTTGAAAATGTTTTATTCGTCTACCCTCTTTTTATTTTAATCTCCATATAACGCTGGCACTGCACATTTAACTCTGAATTGTTCCCGTACCTTTTTTTTCTTTTTTTTTTCAACCCGTTCCCTCTCTCTCTCTCACTCTTTTAACTCTCTCTAAATCCAATCCAATATCACATTCAGTAGATTCTCAGCGAAAACAGTTTTGAAGGATACAAAAGGTATTTTCCCAAAACATTTCCACGTTTCTTTCTCTTCCTTCCTCTCTCTTTCTCTCTTTCTCTCTCTCTTAATCGCCGTACTTCTATTAAACTCTGTCATTCAATGCCGTGTCACCCTCTCTTCTCTCTTTCTCTCTCTCTCTCTCTCTCATTCCACTTTTGATATCTTTTATTCAGTTCTTCGCCAACTATTCATTTCTCTTTCCCGCCTAGCTCCCTCTACCTATGTTCAATTATTATACTATCTCCTTCCCATAGTTTTGATTTATGTTAAGGAGAATATTTGTTTATATTTTTGGTCGCCTCATTTTTTATTCCCCTTACATCAACTCACTATGAATTACATTTTTCGTTATTTGCTTTGTCTGCAAGTTTTCCTTTACACCAATAAAATAACGCTGATGTCAAAAGCTAGCCACCAACAAATATCAATTTATTTATTTAAAAAATATGAGTTATAATTTAGAAATGGCGATTCAAAGATTTTGTAATGAATATCCTGTATGGACATGAAATTCTGTATCCGTCTTACAAATCGCTTATAATTTGTTTTCCAAGATTCTTAGTAGGTCAGTAACAGTTCGGTTGCTTTCTTCACTTCTACGCACGGTCACCCGTTTGCCACACGTACTATTTTAAACAAACAATACCCACTAATTGACAGAAGGATTGCTTTGTGTAGCAGAGTGGCTTTCCAAAAGTACCCACTTCAGGTGCTCATTAACTCCATGACAACCCTTTTGCACTAGAAACACTTAAATTATGTCTAATCCTTTAGTATATCCATCTTATTTTGAATACAAAGTTGCACAATGAGAATATTTGTGTAGCTCAAAAAGAGTTACATTTCACCATAATCTGTATTATGAAATGACTATTAGCTAAAATAAGATATTTTACGGATGTTAAATCTACCTACATTGTGTATAAAAAACTGATTAACACACTAGCAACATGAACATGAGCTAAATAACACTGACAGAGTCTGCTGTAAACGTGATAAATGATAAACTTGCTAATTAAAGATACTATGTCCCTTTTGCAGGCAACATCAAATTCTGTAGAACTTTGCAGGAATTATGAATATGTAACGTATGTCCTATCTGTGAAACGTTAGCAGTGTCCTAATATTCAAATTATGCAAGGAAACCCGTTTACTTGCTAGATTTCGGTGTCACACACTATTGAGTGAATGGCTGGCTTTTTTTATTCTTTGGTAACAACATACATATTAAAAATGAGCTGTAATGGGTATACGAGCATTTGTCTACATGTACATCACTAACCCACTTTTTTTAATGGCCAAAATTAGACTGATTGATTCTTTGCGCAGCATAAAAAACGTACGACCATTCGGTACAATGGTCTGAAAATCAGACTCTAACTTTCTGGCTCTATAGCGCGATTCGACAACTAATAGTCGTTATTTTCCCACTTACAGACATTTTCAAGCCCCCCCCCCCCCTCCCCCCTTTTTTTTAGGGAAGTTCTAAATTAGTATTATCTTTCAAATGCCGTTGGAATTTAACCTTTTCATTTGTTTGACCTTTAAATGTTGAACTTGCAATATTATTCTAATGTCTACTGTCCAAATACTTGATTGCTAATCACAGGCCCCTAGGAAGTGTAGCCTGGGCAGGTCGCCTGGTGTGAGAATTCAATTTCTTTGACGAACGATATTATTTTTTTGTAAATGTGTCCTGAACGGAAATATGACAATGATTGTACAAAGGATGAAAAGATGAAGAGAATGAGTTATAAATAAGGATGGAAAGTCGATCCGAGAAAGTGAGGGCGGGAGTGTGTGCGTGTGGATACGCGTATGAGGTTTACGGGTGTATAGAGATTGAGCATTATCCTGTTGAAAGGGTTTGCAAGATTGTACTTTCAACTGACCAAGGGCAATATTCTTAAGATTTTTTGAGAATGAACGATGTTGTTGACGATAACCTACTGTTTGCTAAAAGTCACCGCTTACGAATGAACACACTTGAGTGACACCAGGGGCGTACGCAGGATTTTTTTCAAGGGGGGGGGGGGTTAAAATCGGGCCCAAAATATTTTGCTCCTGAAAAATTAAAAATCGCGCCGGCCGAAAAGTCGCTCAGTGGAGGGGGGGGGGGGGGGGTAAGCGTACACTTTTTTTTTTTGGGGGGGGGGGGGGTCTCGAAATTTGAAAATTTGACACTTTTCTTCGTTGGGAAGGAGGGTAAGGTTACCTTTTTTAGGTTAGCCGTGGGCATATATATATATTTTTTTTACGCCCCTGAGTGACACCATTGTGCTAATACTCGTTAAGATGATGGCTAAACCTTTAATGAAACGAGCAACAAACAATCAAAGCATCGTTGAATTTCAAGGCTACCAATGAGCAAACATATAAGCTGGTAAAATGAATAATAAAGCTTTGTAACAAACGACCAATGACAATAACAATGACCATTTATTGTCATGTCACCCACATTGGGGTATTGGAAAAGTTTACAATCAGTTTGAATTTGTCAATTTAACACTGTACAATATATATCCCCCTCTTTGTTTTATTATTAACCACACCATTTCTCCTTCCCCCCCCCCCCCCTCCCCCCCCCCCCCCCCCCCCGTCTTTATTGCTAATGGAAGCAATTGGAAAAGAAAGTTACCGGCAGCAGAAAATTGTTATTTGAATTAATGAATCACTGTAAATGTTCTTGATATCATTTAATAATTTGATATCAGAGAAAAAAAGAGAAACATAAAGAAAATATTGAACTCATAAAATGTGATACATGTGCACATACTTAAATTATTAACTACATAAATTATATTTACACATCGGAGTAAAGGCATTGTTTATTTAAGTAAAAGCTAGACTGGCTGCCCTTGTCCTCTACAAATACATTAATGGGGCATCTACATAATACTAAAGACTAATATTATATTAATTAAGTATCTATGTGTGTGTGTGTAATTGGCTTTTTACAGACGTGTATCAATCAGATATACATATATGTATGTGTAGGCTTTGCCACCAGCGCACTTTTACGAGTATTATTGCGAAACTGGCCAGGCTAGCGTGTGAAAAAAAATCGAGGCCGGGGCATATCTGTTCAGAGGCTGCTCGGAGATTGTACGGATATCGTGCAATTTTAGTGCGGTAGCCGTGCAGTCTTCGCAGCCTCCGGCACGGAAATGCAGAGGTTGCGCGGAGAAGGCGCGTTGACCTTACGGGGATTGTGCAATGCCACCTACGACATGTCTACAGGCTACTGGCTCACTATTTTTTTCAAATTTGTATAATTTTCCGCAGACTAATCACAGGCCAAATGTAAACTAGGCATTAGCTGTTGTTTGCTTTAGTGTACTAGCAGAACGTGACCTTCGATCAGAACAAACATATAATATGAATAAAATTTAGAGATAAAGGGAGGTCAAAATTGTCTACTGGTCTCGAGGCATTTCTCCTTTTCCTACTCCCCTCGTCTCCCTTTACAAAAAGTACACATTAATTTTATTCAAAGGATTGATGTCGCTGTAACCGATAAAAAAAATTAATATAATTTGCTCACACAACCCAACTTCACAATCGAATTTAGGAAAAAAGATTAATGCATTCGTACAATGTATAACATGGTGCTAAGTGTTGTCAAACAACCCTCTCCCTTTTTCGAGTACACCGTTATACCATGGTCATACCTACCAGACTTACAGGACAAAGTTCGGTCGTTCACGTGACCTGTCTTTGAATCGTCATATTGCCTCCGACCTGAAGAGTGGTTACTTCTGGGTCGATCCTCATTGTCGAAGGGCACACTCACTACGTCCACTTCTGACGAAAGGAATTCATCATGGTTGTCAAGGTTTACGTTGATTTGCTCTCCCAGCCTTGCCGGGCTCTCATCTTATTCCTCAAGAACACCAAGATTCCGTTCGAAATTGAGACGATTAATCTGAATGATGGTAAGCTTGCCAATCTTTTCCTCGCATCATTTATTATGTTTATCTCATAATTTCCACCCGAAAAATAAACATATTTTACGTCAATTATTGATATCCATCGAATGATACTCGCCTAGCTTTCCTCTCTTAAAGCAACTCAATGTGCACCAAATGGCTTCGATTTTAATCGTACACCGGTGTCTTAATATATATGCTATAATTACAATAGCGAGTGTATATTCGATGAATGCTTAGTATATGTAATACATTTTTTGTTTCTGATTGTTTCTATTCATTCCCTTAATTTATGAAGCGGATTCTTTACCGCATGCAATTTTATATGATTCATTGTTTGTCTGGAAACGAAATGCCTTTGCAAGTTTTGGATGAAACATGTCTCATGCAAGAAAGCAACCACTTTCACAAAAATTAACGCATTTTTACCATGCTAATATTTATCAACACTCGTCTTGGCTCTCTTCCAGACTATAAGCAAATAATCATGTATATTTTATCATGTATATTTGCTTTCTAGATTTCGACACTCCATTCTCCATTTTGGCATTAAACTCTGGATATCTTATTTTAAGGAGGACCTTCGGCAGTTTAAAGTGTAATTTCGAGTTATAATATTGATATAACATATCCACCATCTATCTATATTTTTCTCTGTGCTACTATAACGAAAATCTTTTTAACAAGAGGATATGAGATTTTGGTTATTGTGTGGAAGCATAGCTTGTATTGCTTGGCACTCAATGAGCAGAAATGTGTTTTCAAAACTTCCTCTTATAAATAGCCAACATATTTTCTGTTCTTGTTTCAAATGGGCCGGGTAAGTCTGGTCCTTAAGATTATTCAACTTAGCATATTGCAAAAGTTATTGTACCAACAATAATTGCAGTAATCAAGATTTTCAATATAGTATCACATAACAAACCAAGATGACGGCCATTAAGTGAAGGTATTGTAAATCCGATGTGGTGAATAAGCTCTACAATGCTTGCATGAAATAATTGTAAATAAATTAAGTCTGATAAAACTTAAGCTTTTAAAGCTCAGTTTAAGGGTCTGAATTTTATTAATATTCCGTGATTGCAGCCAAAACCTATGGTTGGATTTCAAATACAATTCAAAATACAAACAGATAGAAAACAATGGTAAAACTGTACACAGAGTCATAAAAACTGTCAAATCTGATTCACAAATCTGATTAACACATAAAATAAATCAAAGCAAGCTCATGTGTAAAATATTTAAATGCTTTTAAAGAGCGTCAGAATTATTAGGGTATGTGTAACTGTAACTTGAGCAGTTTTTAATGAAATTGCTAATAATAATGGATTTAAATCGAAAACACAGGTTAAAAAACATTACATAGATTCAAAATCGAGTTACATCTGAGAACTTTAAAGTGAAACCAATGATAAGTTGTACTTAGTAGTACGGGGGCACCGGTCAGTCTGTCCACTCCCTCTACACGTCGCTGACTATCTTACACCAGTGTGTCAACATTGCCCATATCCTCTTCAAAGATTCATCAATCAACTTCAAGAAGATTTGAAGTGGTACGATGGACTGTAAACAAGTAAAATATCCTAAATATGTTAATATTCAACCTGTTATTGGTTTTTAATATCTCATTCTGTACCTCAGTTTGCTGTTACAGCTCAAGGGCACCTTTAGCCCATCCCTTTCTTTTCTTCTTACCTTTTGGATGTCTGTGGTAGGTGACTCGGCAGATATGTATAGGCTCGGTTGGGCTTAAGGTTCTGGAAAACATTCTTTTCATGGGCTTTGCTTAAGTTCCTTAATAATCAAATGAAAGCTAAAACAGCTATAAATGGATACTTTCACCAGAATCTCCTCATTGGTTTTATCGACAGCATTAACTATCTCATTTTTTTCCTGGCAATATTTTGTCCCCGATCACATTCATTATCGACAATAGCAGCAGTGACAGTATAACCTGTATTATAAGTGGCGTCCCTACAAGGTCACACATTTTCTTCTTTCTTTCTTTTGTATTATGCGTATCTTAAAAAATGAAATATATAAGTGTAAAAGACATTGAAGAGTTTTTTTTAAAGGAACGTTAACATTAATTAGTGAAGTAATAATTCTTATCTTTAACTAGAAAAGGAACGATAGAACATTAAATTTCATACTGTTTCGTGTTTTATTAGTGTCATAATCATTGTTCCAAACATGATTGAACAAGATGTGTACTTGTTAAATTATTTTATAACTTATTTATTTATCAACCTATATACTTCCTTATTTATTTATTTTTGTATTTTTTTAATGATTACATTTTCATTTATGTTGCTTATTTTCAGGAGGTCACAAGAAACCTGAGTTTGTGAAGATTACTCCTCTCTGCACAGTACCTGCCATTCAAGATGGAGACTTTGGCATGGGGGAAACGTAAGCCGTTTTTCACTTTTGTTTGTTCCAGAGATCGTTAATATTGTTATGTTGTGTGTTGTTTACACGGAATGTTATACAAAAAGAAATTTAAGCCAATTTACTTTACATGTGCTCCAGATATCGCGATATTACAAACACGTTAAAGGTGGGTGAAGAAAATAAATATGGTGTAGTTGCTTTGCAACCTTCATCGTCACATCACGAATAAGAATTAATTTAACTGCTAATGAATTGACTTAATACTAACAAACATAATATGCAATAGAACGAAACATATCAAACAAAATAAGGAAATATGATTCGGATTCACAATGAGCTAATGGAGGAAGGGGGCATTGAAGAGTGTTTTACGTTGCATGTCTCACCCGGCATTGATAACATTTAGGGTCGATATTTCGGAGTGCATAAGGCATAGTAAAATAATATTTTCGGGAGAAATAACAAAGAATGTATATGTCATAGGTACGAGCAGACCGTACAGTATATATTTTCTATCAATTGTATTGGTACACTTTGCGGATCCACAGAATTGGGGTTTAAGTTCCACCCTATTTGAAATTAAATTTAAATCGAAAAGGGAAAAATCACATTTCCCTCATATCATGCGCCTTGGCAGGTTCAGTGAATTTAAAATGAATTGATTGACCCCCCCCCCTGGAAGGGCCGACAGGGTTGCCTAAATTAAATCCCTGGGGAAATTACTCTGGAGAATTGTCCATCCCTAACTACCCCTCCCCCCTACCCCTCCGCCTCCCCTCCCCCCCCCCCCCTTCCTCCATTTCCATTTAAGTCTGGATATATATTATTTTTGTTTTTAATGCTCGATGAAAACGTTCATATATGTTTATATAAAAAGCTGCATTACAAAACAATATACTACAAACTACATCGTTTACAATGTGTTGTATTTGTGCTCACATTTTATAAATTGTCTTTCCATGTAAATTCTAATACATCACAAATTGTAAGGCACAAGGCTGCACTTTTGAGAGTGATCATCATTTTCCCGCGGGATACCTTTTAGATGTCAACATTTATTTATGCAATTTATACTTCAAAATGTACTTTTAATTATAAAACAGTGTGGCGATTATTCGTTACTTGGCAACAAAGTATGCAGACCTAGTCCCAGACCACTGGTACCCAAAGGACCTGGAGAAAAGAGCCAGAGTTGATGAATACATGGCCTTTCATCATACAGGAACACGAGGAGGATGCGGTGGGCTTTTCTTCAGTGAGGTGAGATAAGATCAAAGTTGCTACTGTCCTCATTTTAAGACAAATGATGCTTAAGCGACATTTCCTCCTTAAATGCTAGAAAATGATGATTAGGGCGAACCATCATGTCAGATTGGCATGATTAGCTTTCACGAACATTTTGGTCTGGTTCTGAGTGTAGCGTTTTAGAGAATGATTAACTTCGAATGTTATTAGCATATTGATCAGATTAATCTGCACGCTCATATCACCAAACCCACACATTCACCACACACACACATGTTTTTTTAGTATTTGACTTGATTGTTTCTTTAATTTATATAGAATACAACAATATCGGAAATTCATTTGCCTAGTTGTTTAATTTTACAATTGCAGGTCCTCATCCCAGTCTTTTCAGGAGGAAAGCAGCATGCTTCAGAGGAAAGGTTGAAGAGAGACGAAGAAAACATGACCAAACAACTAGACAAACTCGAGAATGCTTTCTTGCAGGATAATGATTGGTTGGCTGGAGATGATATCTCTGTCGCTGATGTGCTCGCCGTCTCGGAGGTTAGTATGAAGGAAATTATGGTATTGGTGTACAATATTGGAATACAAACAAAGAAATCATAAATTAAATAATATCATTTTCTCAATACAATATGAAGTGTAGTGAATTTATATAGATTCTTGCAACAATAGTATTGCCCTTTAACTAAAGGTTTGTTTTTAGGGCCATTGCATTTTTAAGATTCACTAAGAAATTCGACATAAAACGGATGTAAACTACATGACTATTAAAACATACTTTTTTTACTATTTCTAAATGCTTTAAAAATGACCACAAGCCACATTCAAATATGTTTTTATTTCTGTTTGGTACCCTCACGGATCAGATGATGGAGAATACTGTAAATGGACGAGATGTAGCAAAGAGGCGACCTAAACTTAGGGCCTTCATAGATCGTGTGACGAATCGTCTTAATCCTGCCTTTGATGAAGTACACGGAGCGCTGTATGCATTTAGGGACAGCTTCAACAAATAGATTCTCAGTGAAAATGCTTTAGAATGACTCTCACATTTCTACAAGTCTTTATTAATATCGAATCATCTTATATAAATTATTTGAGTCTATTGAATGTTTTTTTACGGCTCTTTGTCATCTTTGAAAAAAAAATCTTCGTCTACCCTCTTTTTATCATAATCTCCATATAACACTGGCACAGCACATTTAACTCTTAATTTGTTCCCGTACC
Organism: Strongylocentrotus droebachiensis; assembly: GCA_035222895.1. Classification (NCBI taxonomy): domain Eukaryota; kingdom Metazoa; phylum Echinodermata; class Echinoidea; order Camarodonta; family Strongylocentrotidae; genus Strongylocentrotus; species Strongylocentrotus droebachiensis. The sequence continues at coordinate 64,893 of JAVYIG010002026.1, read as the reverse complement.
CGTTCCCTTTCTCTCTCTCTCACTCTTTTAACTCTCTCTAAATCAAATCCAATATCAGTAGATTCTCAGCGAAAACAGTTTTGAAGGATACAAAAGGTATTTTCCCCCCATATCACATCTCTCTTCAGTTTCTCTTTCGGGTAATATTCATTTCCACGTCTCTTTCTCTTCCTTCCTCTCTCTTTCTCTCTCTCTCTCTCTTTCTCTCTCTCTCTCTCTCTCATTCCACTTTTGATATCTTTTATTCAGTTCTTCGCCAACTATTCCTTTCTTTTTCCCGCCTAGCTCCCTTTACCTATTTTTAACTACTATACTACCTCCTTCCCATAATGTTGATTTATATTAAGGTGAATATGTTTTTATATTTTTGGTCGACTCTTTTTTTATTCCCCTTACATCAACTCATTATAAATTACTTTTTTTCGTTTTTTGCTTTGTCTGCAAGTTTCCCTTTCACCAATACAGTAACGCTGATGTCAAAAGCTAGCCACCAACAAATATATATATATATTTTTTTTTTGTTAAATGATTTATAATTTAGAAATGGAGATTCAAACATTTGTTAATAAATATCCTGTATGGACATGAAATTCTGTATCCGTCTTACAATTCGCTTATAATTTGTTGTCCAAGATTCTTAGTAGGTCAGTAACAGTTTGGTTGCTTTCTCCACTTCTCCGCACGGTCACCCGTTTGCCACACGTACTATTTTAAACAAACAATACCCACTAATTGACAGAAGGATTGCTTTGTGTAGCAGAGTGGGATTTCCCAAAGTAGCCGCTTCCGGTGATCATTAACTCCATGACAACCCTTTTGCACTAGAAACACTTTAATAATCTTTAATTCTTTAGTATATCCATTCCATTTTGAATAAACGGTGGCACAAGGAGATTATTTGTGTAGCTTAGAAAGAGTTACATTTCACCGAAATCTGTAATGCAATGGTTGTTAATTAAAATAATATATTTTTCCAGATACTAAATCTACCTACATTTTGTAAAAACATAATTAACACACTATCAACATGAATATGAGCTAAATAATACTGACATAGTCTGCTGTAAATGTGGTAAATGAGAAACTTGATAATTAAATGTTGAACTTGCTAGTTTATCATAATGTTTACCGTCCAAATACTTGGCTGCTAATCACAGGCCCCTGGGAAGTGTAGCCTGATATGAGATTGCAATTTCTTTTAAGAACGATTTTGATTTTAATAAAAATGGGCCCCGAACATATTTATTTAAAGATAATTGTACAGAGGATGAAAAGAGGAATAGAATGAGTTATAAATATTGATGGGAAGTCGATCCGAGAGAGTGTGGGGGGGGGGGCGTGTGTGCGTGTTGGCACGTGTGTGAGGTTTACGGGGGTACAGAGCTAGATCGGTATCCTGTTGAAAGGATTTGCAAGATTGTGCTTCTAACTGACGGAGGGCATTATTCTTTATATTTGTTTAAGAATGGACCAATAGTTTACAATAACCAACTATTTGCTAAAAGTCACCGGTGACGAAAGAACACACTTGAGTGACACCATTATGCTGATACCATAACTCGTTCAAATTATGGTTATAAGCAATGTTAAATTTCAAGGCTGCCAATGAGCATACATATAAGCTGATAAAATGAATTATACAGCTTTGTAAAAACTGTGTACATGCTCACTTTCATTTGTGAATGTTATCGTTGTACCTAATAAATATAATTATAAACCGAGAAATATGTGTCAACTTCTTGTACATAAATGCTTATCTTGTTCTACCAAAGCTTTAATTCAGAGGACTTGGAGTTTTTAAACTGCCATAGTATACCGAGATGTATCATGTTTGTTGTTGTAAAATGACGTGATAACACATGAAATACATACGTTCTTATAAGTTATAAACGATTCATCATTAATGATAGACCTTACATATTATACACCAATAATAGAACCTACATCCATACAACAAGCTTGGGCCCTCTGAATGAAGAACCTATACCTATATATGTTTACTATATTGTATGGCCTACCTAAATGCCATTTATATACCAACATGAATACATTTATCATACAGAGTTTCTTTCTTACTCCTTCTCAACCTTTTATAAGCCAGGTCAAAACATAACTCTGATTTTTAACATCTTTCACCGAACCAGACCCTCGCAAGTGACTAGTCAATTTGACGCACTCCATAATGTCCAATAGGACACTGCAAAAGCTGTACTTAAACATCTAATTTTACAACTCAAATTTAGCTCACTCAAATTTCTTTAATAGCTTCAAACAAGAAAGGAAACACTAAATATCAACGCTCTTTGGTTATTTTCTACTTGCAACATTGGTCTTGTATGAAAAACAACAAATAAAATTATGCTTGTCAAACTAAAGCAATAGAAACATCACTAAACTAAAGTACAACATACTATATTAGCTGAAAAAGGTAGACACGTCGTGTATTAGACTACTGACCAAACGAAAGCAAAGTAGGAATAGGAATGAAGAATGAAGTCTGAAGGGAACGAGCAGAAGGTGCTCGAAACGGTGGACGAGACATCATTTCAAAGGGAATAACAAGTAAGAGACATACTAGAACGGTCGATTGATGGCATAGAGGAAGAGGTAGACCAATGAAAGAACTGCCTGACCTGTTGAAAGGCTACACAATATACATATTACCCAGCAAAGAAGGCTCAGGACAGATGGAGATAAGGAAAAAATTAAATAAATTACATCAATTCATAGATGATATTATTGTCACAACCCATGGAAGCTTTCTCCCTTAAAACCTCTGAGTGATATTTCAACATTTATTCCAGATATTTGAAGTCAGACGTTTGAAACGTCGGATGTTAGGATCAGTGGCGGATCTAGGGGGGGACCGGGGGTCCCGCCCCCCCCCCCTTGAGAAAAAAATCATGTAAAATCACGTGATTTTTTACCTTTGAGGGGTTGCCCCCCCCCCCCTGGGGGGGGGGGGGGTGCAAATTGAAATGTTTTCGAGGACCAACAAAAAACAAAGAAAATTGTGCTCACTACCCCCCCCCCCCTCCCCCCCCCCCCCCCCCCCCCCCCCCCCTCCACTGAGCGACTTTTTGGCCGGCGCGATTTTTTCAAATTTTCGGAAGCAAAAAAAAAAAAAAAAGTTGGGCCCCCTACCCTAAGAAATCCTGGATCCGCGCCTGGTTAGGATTGACGTTACAATCTGACCATCGTTATTAAATCAGCATGAGCAATGTTGATATGTCCGTCGAGGAAAGGCATCACGATTCACAGATCAAAGTCAATCATTTCCAAACTTAAATTACACAATTGTAACACCTAAATTGGCAGTGCTCTTCATTGCATTTTAGTGTGTAGAATTGACCTTCGATCTCAACAAAATAATACATCCAGACAAATACAAGTTGCGTTAAAGGTTAAACACTTACAGCAGAGGCAAGGTACCCGCCCCCTCGGCGCGCGCACACACACGAAAGTACTTTTATATTGGCACATTTCTCCAGAATCCTTTATCTTCTTTCCTCCGTTAAAACGGATTTTGTTTTCCCCCTCGAAATAATCAACATTAGCACTTCAGTAGAATTCAATATGATTCGATAAACACGAAAGCCGTCCATAATCACGATAATCCTGTTATTTTCATAATCCCAATTTTAATACCTACCGCATATGTGCGATAGCTTCAGCTGGACGGCGAATTCGTCACCCTTTCCGGGACCCTTTCCCAGTTTGAGTACTGCCAAAACATGAAAATGGGCATGATCCCGCAAAACAACTATAATTGTACTAATAATAGGGATACGCAAAGCTTATCAGAATTTTACAGTATAATAAGGTATCTTTGGCCATTGTCCGCCAGCGCAGAGTGATGCATGGGTTTGCTAAGCTTACTGAATCTGGCCCCGAGTTTATTGCTTACAACAGTCCAATTGCAGCCTCTTGTTGCAATGACGAATATCGTCATTGCCTTGTTTTCGTTCACATTCTGCAACATTAATATTCTTCTTCTTTGCAGAAAATCGCATTCGTTTTGCACGTAGTGTTTGTTATTCCTAGTTAGGTGCTTTCCTCGTGTCCTTTTCCTTTCAAATTTCATTGGCATAGTCTATAGCATCTCATCAAGGTCACCTACTTTTTCGATTTTCGAAATCACTCATGCATAACCATCCAGGCGCCATTTTGTCTGTTTCTGGTCCATTTTAAGGCCTTTCTTCATTCCTTCCTATCTCCACTATCCTAGATCCTACAAACTTCTAACAAATTCATTTAGATAGTCTAAGAGATGTTCTGTCATCTGCGATGCATAACTTGGCCTCAAACTGCCATCTTCGTACTCAAAATTCAAATCTGAAACCTACTCCGTCAAAAATCTCTCAAATTCTTGAAAAATGGACCCCTAAAAATCTTAAAACTGCCATAACTTTCTCATATAAATTCCGTTTTGTAATTAAGTCTCACAGTATCCTTAGGCCAAAAAAAAAAAAATCATTTGGTTGTCCTCGACCGCCCGCCCGTCATTTTCGGGCCGCTCGCATTTTTTTTTTTTTTAATTCATTTTTTTAAATATTTTTAATTCAATTTTTTTTTTTTTTTTTTTTTAATTTAATTTTTTTTTTTTTTTTATTTTTTTTTGGGGGGGGGGGAGCAATCTTAAATGCCAAACATACCATTTCATGCATTTGCAAGGATCAAAATGCGTCCCGTTGCCAGTTTTGTCTTTTCAGTACGCAATTAGGTATTTATTAAACTTGCCATTTTTATTTTTCTATGTCAAAATGCCGTTCATTCAAATCAGGTTTTGAGCATTCTTAAACTCATTTTAAAGCCCATCTGTACTAGTTTACAGGAGGGATTAGACCACCCTGCAAGGTCACTGGACAAGTGGTTATCTCATCTAATCAGCCCTTAGTTAAAATAAGATAAAGAGGATCATTGGGGACCAATGGTCACCGATTAGGCATTGTTTGCTACATAGAGGGCGCAAGTAGCTATAAGTAGTACAATGTAGATTTAAAAGGTGCTGTATTTCAAAGCCCAAAATACTTTCGGTGTTGGTCTTGATATTCATTGTACATTAAACTAGTCTTTTACCATATTAAAGTGTTTTATAGACTTTTTTTGTTTAAATGCTTGACAATCCCAATGATTTTTTTTTTTATGGAAAACAAAATATTTAAAAAAAAAAAAAATGGGGAAAAAAAAAAAAAAAAGACACACAAAAAATGAAGGTAAAAAAAAAAAAAAAAAAAAAAAAAAAAAAAATCCGCCCGCCCGCCCCTACTCCAGAAAAGCAATCGAGGACAACCAAACAATTTTTTTTTTTTGGCCTTATCCTATAATTGCACTTAGTCATGCCAAATTTCATGCTCCAATGGCTATGCAAAACATAAATAGCGCCCTCTAAAGTTCTGGGAATTGGCTTTATTTCTGTGGCCGTATCTCCATTATGGCTTGGCAAACCCGTACCCTTTTTTGGATTTAGATACTTGAAGATATGCCCTTTCCAGCCATATACAAAATTATATACCCTATTATTGACCAAATTTGAGAAAATTGAATGATACAAAACACGTAATACGTTATCACAGAAAATTGTGAGTAAATCGCATTTGAACAAGGATCACTATACGAATTCCGCCGAGTTTCCGCCCGATTATAACACGTATCGGCTATGACGTCACTTTTTTCAGACTGCTTTTCGCCCCCTAAACGTCCCTTTTTTTCCTTGAAAATTGAATGTGACATTACGAGTTGCAATACGCAGGGCACCCCAAGGCCGGATTTTTAAAATTGGTCAAGGGGGCCATTTAAGACGCTATTTTGTCCTATAAATCTTTTTTGCATCACGTGTTTCGATAGGATTATCTTAGCAAAAAATAAAGTGGTTTACAATAACAACCATGAAATTCTCTTTCCAATGATACCAAATACGGCCCATAAAAAGACATAAAGAGAGATAGAACAAAACAATTTAAATCCGGTCATAATACAGATCCTGTACGTTTTCCGCCCATGCATTACACGCATTGTCTATGGGGAAAATCGGGTTCACGCTTTTTGCCCCCCAGAACGATCTATGCTTTTCTTGAAATGTTTTTTATAATTTGTCAAGGAAGCATTTTAGACCCCATATTATACTGTTTATGATTATGTTAGTATAGACGACCGTTAGTGCCAGATCGCCCGTCATTGCACGCATATCGTTGTGCCACGATTGCAGGTCTAGTTTTGGGTTTGTTTTTGTTTTTTAGTTAGATAAAAAGGGAAATTAAAATAGTGGGGTATTCTCCCAGAAGTTTGGAATGCATTACAATTCTATTTTAGTACTTTAATTCATGCATATTTATATATCCGGGCTCACGCCCATAGGGTAGTATTAACTTTTAAAAATAGCTACAACTTGTTTCAGTTGTTTTCTGTTCCCTCGAGACTCACAGGCTGGTCAACACATAGCTGTCGTTTGCTTTCGTGTACTAGCAGAGCATGACCTTCGATCAGAACAAACATAAAATATGAATAAAATTTAGAGATAAAGGAAGGTCAAAATTGTTTAAGGTCTCGAGGCGTTTTTCCTTTCCCCACTCCCCTCGCCTCCCTTTACAAGAAGTACAAATTTATTCAAGGATTGATGCCGCTGTAACCGATGAAAAAAAAAAACTTTTAATATTATTTGTTCACAGCACCCAGATTCAAAATCGAATTAAGGAAAATTATTAATCCATTCGTACAATGCATGAAATGATAAAGGTGTTGTCCAACAACCCTCTCTTTTATTTCGAGAACACCGTCATACCTACTAGCCTTACAGGACAAAGTTCGGTGATTCACGTGACCAGTCTTTGAATCGTCATATTACCTCCGACCTGAAGAGTGGTACTTCTGGGTCGATCATCATTGTCGAAGGGTACACTGTCTCTTGGTCTACTTCTGACGAAAGTAATTCATCATGGTTGTCAAGGTTTACGTTGATTGGCGCTCCCAGCCTTGCCGGGCTCTCATCATATTCCTCAAGAACACCAAGATTCCTTTCGAAATTGAGACGATTACTCTGAAGGATGGTAAGCTTGCCAATCTTTTCCTCGGATCATTTATTATGTTTATCTCATAATTTCTACCCGAAAAAAAAAATATTTTACGTCAATTATTGATATCCATCAAATGACACTCGCCTAGCTTACCTCCGACCTGAAGAGTGGTACTTCTGGGTCGATCACCATTGTCGAAGGGTACAGTGTCTCTTGGTGTACTTCTGACGAAAGGAATTCATCGTGGTTGTCAAGGTTTACGTTGATTGGCGCTCCCAGCCTTGCCGGGCTCTCATCATATTCCTCAAGAACACCAAGATTCCCTTCGAAATAAGTAATTCTGAGAGATGGTAGGTTTGCCTTGTATCAGATTTATCATGATTATCTCAGAATTTCCAGAGATTCATATTTTACATCAAGTATGGATATCAATCAAATGATTCTCGCCTAGCTTTCCTCTCTTAAAACAATCAAATCTTGACCAAATGGCTTAGATAATAATTTTACACCGGTGTCTCCATAGCTATGCCATGATCACAATGGCGAGTTTATTTTTGATTAATGCTCAGTACATGTATATTGTAATTTATTTTTATCTGATTGTTTTGTTTTCATTCCCTTAGATTACGAAGCGGATTCTTTACTGCATGCAATTTTATATGATTCATTACTTGTCTGGAAACGAAATGCCTTTGTAAGTTTTGAATGTCTCAAGCAAGGAAGCAACCACTTTGATTAAAAAGAATTAACGAAAGTTTACTATTCTTAGAGTTTTCAAAACTCTTATTGGCTCTGTTCCAGACTATACGCAAATATAATGTATATTTTAGTATATTAGCTTTCTTGATTTCGGCACTCCTTTTCAACTCTGGATATATATTTTTTTTTGAGAAGGACCTTCAGCAGTTTAAAGTAGCATTTCGAGTTATAATAGTGATAGTAAGCAAATAACTACCGTTGGTGTAGGCGATGGGACAAACGATCACTTCCGAGGCGATCTGGATGTAGCTATCTTTCCGAAGCGAAGCTGAAAAAGGATGGCGTATAAATTCAGATTGCCGAGGAAGTGATATTTTGCCATCGCCTAAAACCAAAAGGTGATTATTTGCTTTGTATTCCACGTCGGAAACATTTCACTTCTTCCGTCATTTTAGAGCAACAAGTCTTTAATTAATTAACAGCTAGCTAGCAAACGGTGTACGATACGTACAGTGCATGCAGTTTAGTATGGTGGTGTGACCATATAGTTCGCGCATGACCAAAGTTCGCGTACTAATACTAAAAGCGTAAAGAGTAGAGCAATACGCAGCGTATACAATTAAAGTGCGTTGCACTGTGTAGATAGTACTACTATCTACACAGTGCAACGTGCAACAGTGCAAAGAATTAACGAAAGTTTACTATTCTTAGAGTTTTCAAAACTCTTATTGGCTCTGTTCCAGACTATAAGGAAGTGATAGTTTGCCATCGCCTAAAACCAAAAGGTGATTATTTGCTTTATATTCCACATCGGAAACATTTCACTTCTTCCGTCATTTTAGAGCAACAAGTCTTTAATTAATTAACAGCTAGCTAGCAAACGGTGTACGATACGTACAGTGCATGCAGTTTAGTATGGTGGTGTGACCATAATAGTTCGCGCATGACCAAAGTTCGCGTACTAATACTAAAAGCGCTTAAAGAGTAGAGCAATACGCAGCGTATACAATTAAAGTGCGTTGCACTGTGTAGATAGTATAACTATCTACACAGTGCAACGAACTTTTCTTCTCCCATCAATGATGGGCGAACTATCTTTCATCATGTGACTTACTTTTGACCAATCGTATAGCAAGATTCTTAGTATGTGGAATATAATACTATATATCCATCTATCGACTTTGTTGTCAGAGCTGCTGTAAAGATTATTTTGTTTACTAGAGGGAATGATATTTTGGTTATTACGAGGTTATTATGAAGGAATTGCTCACGGGGAGACTGTTTTAATGAGCACTAAATGAGCAGATATGGGTATTCAAAACGTCATCTAATGAATATCCAACACATTTTCTTTCTTTTGTTAATGTGTTCAATAATTATCTTCTCTTGAGGAACATTCAGCCTAGCATATTGCAAAAGTCAATATACCAAAAGTAATTGCAGTAATCAAGATATGACATGACGATCATTAATTGCAGGTATTATAGATGGGAGTAGTGGTGAATAAGCGTTACCATGCTTGCATGAAATAATTGTAAATGTATTCATGTTTATCAAGCTTTAGGTTTTTTAGCCCGTTTTAAGGGGTTTCATATTATTATTTCTCGATTGCAGCCAAAACTTGAGGTTGGATTTCAAATGCAAATAAAGAACACAAACATATCGATAGCAATGGTAAAAAAAAACGTACACAAAGTCAAAAAAGCTGTCGAGTCAGACTCACAAAGATATAAATAACAATGTGCTACAATCAAATTATTACACATAAAAGGAATAAAGTATTAAAGCTCTTGTGTACAATATTTCATAATGATTGTTTATGACGTCATAATTAATTAGAGGATGTGTGTTTGTAAATTGAGCAGTTTGTAATGAAATTGGTAATTTAATGGATACAAAAAAAGGAAACTCAGGTCAAGAAATTTGCATAGTTTCAGAATTAAGTTTGAGAACTTAAGAGTGAGAACAATGATTAGTTATGCTTTTGAGTTATAAAGCACCGGCCAGCCTGTTTACTTCCTCTACACGTCGCTGACTATCTATCATATCGGTATACCAACATTGCCCATATCCTCTTCAAAGATTCATCAATCAGTTTCAAGAAGGTTTGAAGTGGGACGATGGACTGTAAACAAGTAAAATAGTCCAAATGTGTTTGATCTTAGTTAATATTAAACCTGTTATTAGTTTTTAATATCTCATTCTGTATCCCAGATAGTTCTTTCCGGTCAAGAGCACCTTGAATTAGACCTCTTAGAATAGGGTTGTCACATCCGCAGCCTTCCCACGACTCACCCCTTTCTTTTCTTCTGGCTTATGTCGAAAGGGTGGGTAGCGTCGCGTCGCGGCGCGTTGACTTGAACGCGACCATTCGTCCAAAGGCCCCCCCCCCCCGGTTTGGCCGAAAGGGTGCGTTGACTATAATAGAATTTACGGAATAGTAATTTAAGTCGTCTAAATTCAAATAATCAAGAAAAAAACAGATTAAAAATTAAATAAAACTTTTTACGTAGTCTTGCAGATCCGGCGTTTATAAGAATTAAATCAATTAATGAATTCAATAAATAATTTTAAAAGGCCAAATAAAAATAAAATCCATTTCTTTCTATGTATAGTATTCTTTTTTGATTTAAACTAGTCATGCTTAAAGATGAAGTTGAGTTCTGGTCATGCGATTGCATTGTGAAAGAAACGGTGTGGAACCGACCAGAAAGGGTTGATCATCTAGCATAAGAATTTGTGTGTATTGCAAGGTTCTGGAATCATCAAAATGATAAGAAATTTGGCCAAGTCTTGGTAAAGTTACAAGCACTGTACACAGAAAGATCATATATGGGACTACACGAACACGTGGCGTAAAAAGCCGCCCCCCCCCCGATTTGTACGATGTTACATGCATATTTAGAATATGATGGCATTTGAAGAGCCATGCTTTTCAGGGAACATGTCTTATCTGATGTTCTTCCACACTTGCATAATAAGAATGAGTAACGCTCACAAATTATTTTCACCTCTTCCCAGAACTCAACCTTCTCTTTAACAGTCTTTACAAATGAAATAACAAATAACTGATTAAATAACGGAGTAGGCCTACCACCTTAATGCACCCTTGGAGGGTGGGGGGGGGGGGGGGGCTTTCTGAATTCCATACATAGAAAGAAACGGATATTATTTTTCGTTATTTTAATAAATAAACGACTGATATGCAAGACTAGGTAAACACCTTTATTAGAAATTTTAGATATATACCATAGTAAATTGTTTGATTGTGTTTCTTGTTATTTATTGATTTAATTCTTATAAACGCCTAATCTGCAAGACTACGTAAAAACTAGTTTGATTACATGTTTAATCTGTTTCTATTTTGATTATTTAAATTTAAACGACTTAAATTTATATTCCTTAAATTCTATTATAAAAGACTGATGTTAAAGACTAGTCAACGCACCCTTTCGGCCAAACCGGGGGGGGGGGGCTTTGGACGAATGGTCGCGTTCGACGCGACGCGACACTCCCAACGCACCCTGTTGGCCAAACCGGGGAGGGGGGCCTTTGGACGAATGGTCGCGTTCAAGTCAACGCGACGCGACGCTACCCTACCACCCTTTCGGCATAAGCATTTTCTTCTTACCTTTCGGTTGTCTGTGGTAGGTATCTCGGCAGATGTGTATAGGCTCGGTTAGGCCTGATGTTATATCGTATTCATTCTCTACATGTGTCTAGCTTAAGTTCTTTAATAATCAAACACAATCTAGAACGACTACTGGATATACTTGGTTCCAAGGCGGATGTCTAACTGTCACCAGGATCTGCTCATTGGTTTTGCCAAAAACATAGACTATCTCGTTTTTTGGTTAAGCATTTTCTTCTTTCTTTCAATATTTTTTTTTTCTTTCTCAAAATGCATATATATATATATAATCTAGATATATCAGTGTAAAAGACATTGATGATTTGTATTTTATACAATGGAACATTAACGTTAGCAAGTGAAGTAGTAATTCTTATCAATAACAAGAAAGGGGAACGATATAACATTAAATTTCATAAAGCTTTCTGTTTTTATGAGTGTCATAACCATTGTTCCAATACCCTTATTTGATTGTAATTTTTATTCATTTGATATGCTATCTATTATCTATTTATCTGCTTACTTCCTTATTTATATATTTGTGTACTCATTTAATTATTAAACATTTATTTTTGTGTGCTTCTATTCAGGAAGTCACAAGAAACCTGAGTTTGTGAAGATGAATCCTCTCTGCACAGTACCGGCCATTCAAGATGGAGACTTTGGCATGGGGGAAACGTAAGCTATTTTATCTAACTTTTGTGTGTTCCAGATATCGTTAATATTGTTCTGTCCTCCCCCCCCCCTCCCCCATTTCTTTTCAACCTTGGATATATGTATATATATATATATATATATATATTTGTTAATGCTAAATGAGAACGTTGATATAATGTTTATACAAAAAAGCTGCCCTACAACAACAAAAAACTTCAAGCTAATATAGTTACCAATGTGTTGTATTTGTGTTCACATTTTAAAAAAGTTTATTTCCACTTAAAGGGCAAGTCCACTCCAAAATTGAATTACTCTCAAGAGGAGCAGGAAAACTAGACAAACCAATCTAAAAAAGTTTGAGCAAAATCGGATAACTAATACGAAAGTTATGAATTTGTTATGACATGAAAAACTTTGAAAATCACAAGGCAAATTGACAACTAACTCATGAGTCTGTGACGTCATTTCGTGACGTATTGTTTTCTTTATATCGATAATATAAATTTCCCATTTCCCCCCTGAGAATCTTATTTCCTCACACCAGCATCCAAGTTATATTGATAGTAATATGTTTTTGTGTGGATGCACTAATATGTTAAGTAATTTTGTTGAGTTAAATCATGAAAAATGTGAAGTTTTATAAACTATTTTTATCAAAATCAATGATTATGAATATATAATATTCTGAAAAAAGTACAAATTCTTCAAAGTTCATAAAAGATTTTATGAAATGGCATTCACGCAATATGATACAAATCAATTAACCTCGGCAAAGGTATGGGGAAATCAATATTTTGGGGGATAAAATTTAATGGGATAAAATATATAAAGCAATTGAAAAATAGTGGGGCAATGACGTCACAAACTGATGACCAAATTGGAAATTTGTGTAGTGACTTTCATTGTTCCATAGTTTTTCACACCTTTTCAAAAATTCATCACTTCCCTATTAGTTGTCCGATTTTTACTCAAATTTGTTTTGCTCTGTATTTCTTGTTTCTCTGCATCTATTAAAAGCAGATTATTTTAGGAGTGGACTGAGCCTTATAGCCTCAAATACATCGCAAATTGTAATGTAATGGTAGGTTCCCACTGCCAATCAAACCTACCCGACCAAGCCCAATCAAGCCCGATCACCCATTTTTCCCCGACCAATCCCGACCCCATGCCTAAACACAAGCTCTTCCCGACCGCTATTCGACCATTGACGACCCACATTCGACAATTCACGACTCCTGCACGACGTATAGTCGACCACAACTTAGATCTCTTCTAGATCATTCCGATCTACATACAATCCCAACGCGATCTCTACTAGACCAACTAGACGTACACACGATCTCTACACAATCTCGACCCGGACAGATCGACCGGTTCGAACAGGGATCCAAGATGACTCGTGAATTGAGTGGTTGCACAAAATATTATCGTCAGCCGATGGTACAGTACTCATTTTTGATCAGCGTTCAGTTCATCTCAGACACTCAAGAGATGTAAATCGAACAGTTACATTTGTGGGCAGTGGCGGATCCAGGGGAGGGGTACGGGCCCGGGGGCCCGGCCCCCTGGCAACAAAAACAAAGAATGTGTGCTAAAGAAAGCAACAAAAAAGTCTCCCCCCCCCCCCAAGCCACTGAACGAAATATCTGACGACGTTATTTTTTCCAATTTCCGGCCCCCCCCCCCCCCCCCCAAAAAAAAAAAAAAAAAAAAAAAAATGGCTCATTTGACCGTGATTAAATGCCTTAAAACCCCTAAAGCTTCCGGGAACTCTGCCCCCTGGATTTCACCTAGGGCCCAAAGTCAGGCACCTGGATGCTCATCTGACGGTAATTTAATGCTTAAAACCCGTGACGCCAACTAGTGGCAAAATATGTTCATCTGACCGTAATTTAAGGTATAAAACCCCTGAGCTTCTGGACCCAACACCAATTTATGCCCTGCCAGTGTCACAAATAAGGTATAAAAATAAGCTCATCTGACCGTAATTTATTGTCCCTAACCCCTGAGCCTCCGGGGATACGCCCCATAGACCCCACCCCAATTCGTGACCTGTCAGTGTCACAAATAAGGTATACAAATATCTCATCTGACGATAATTTAATGTATAAAACCCCTGAGCTTCTAGGGGCTCCGCCCCCTGGACCCAACACCAATTTATGTCCTGCCAGTGTCACAAATAAGGTATCAAAATAAGCTCATCTGACCGTAAATTATGCCCCCAAACCTCTGAGCTTAAGGGGGCTCCTCCCCCTGGACCCCACCCCAATTCGTGACCTGTCAGTGTCTCAAATAAGGTATAAAAATATGCTCGTCTGACGATAATTTAATGTATAAAACCCCTGAGCTTCTGGGAGCTCCGCCCCCTAGACCCAACACCAATTTATGTCCTGCCAGTGTCACAAATAAGGTATCAAAATAAGCTCAATTGGCCGTCATTTATGCCCCCAAACCCCTGAGCTTCAGGGGGCTCTTCCCCCTGGACCCCACCCCAAATCATGACCTGTCAGTGTCACAAATAAGGTATAAAAATATGCTCATCTGGCGATAATTAAATGCCTATTACCCCTGAGGTTCTTGGGGCTCCACCCCTTGACCCCCGCCGAGAAACGTTCAGCGGGGCCTGCATGTAAGAGTGGGGGTGATGGGGATTTTTTTGTCTACCCCCCCCCCCAAACGTTTTTGCCACTGCCGATGTCACAATTACGTACCAATATTTTGCTCGCATAATTTCAAATTTGCCCCCCCTCCCCCATCCTAATAAATCCTGGATCCGCGCCTGCCTGTCGCTGTCACATGTAACTACCAATTCTAGAAGCGATTAACTTAACTAGTATCAATATACCGGTACGAAGAAATTGTGATTAGATCAGCACGTAATTGTGTCCTTGGTTAAGTCGCGATCGGAAAGATCGAGTGCGGTCGAGAAGTGCCCGGGATGTGATCGAGAAGCAGTCGAGAAGTGAGCGAGTTCGGTCGAGTAACTGTTTAGGGCAGACATGCTCCGATTGTGAAGCGGTTGAGTTGTTGATCGAGTTGATCGGGAACCAGTCGTGTAGAAGTTGTGTATACATCCAGATGATCGGGTAGTGATCGGCGGAAAAAATCCACCCCGATCAAACTAGACCTCTATACGATCGATTCCCGATCAGCTCGACCTCTACTCGACCAATACACGATCGCTGTACAATCGCTTGCCTTCTCGACCCCTACACGATATTCTTTGACATGCCAAAGATTGTCGTGTAGGAAGCCAGATCGATACCGATCAAGGTAGACCGACCCCGATCAGGGTAGACCGACCCCGATCGCCCTTGTCGACCGAGCCCAACCATGCCAAAATAGCTTGATCGGGCTAGGTCGGGTTGGTTTGATCGGCGGTGGGAACCTACCAAGTCTGCACTTTTGGGAGACTTGCTTTGAGTATGATCAGTACTATCCCGCGGCATACCTTTTAAATATCAACATCTATTCATACAATCTATACTACTAAATTTTCTTGTATTAATAATACAGCGTGGCGATTATTCGGTACTTGGCAACGAAGTATGCGGACCTAGTCCCAGACCACTGGTACCCAAAGGACCTGGAGAAAAGAGCGAGAGTTGATGAATACATGGCCTTTCATCATACAGGAACGAGAGGAGGATGCTGGGGGATCTTCTTCAGTGAGGTGAGTTAGAAATGCAAGCTTTGATTTTTTAGTTGACTCAATCTCCTTTAGAATTTAACCTAATTTTTTATGATAATATTATGTTTATATATTTTATATCCTTAATTTTTTGTTATCACTTATCGACATTTAATATTATTTAATAACAAATATTTTTTTATTTTCTATTACATATTGCAAATGATATTAATTTTGTGTCAGCATTTTTTCATATTGAGTTATGGAAATAATTTTGTTTAATTGAATTGAATTTAAAAGGTGTGCTATAAATTGTGTTTCATATCGTACCACGTAAACTTTCAAAAATTATATAAAAGTTCCCATACATGCGTAGCGCCTATTTGTGCTAAAAAAAACAGTGCGATTCTAGTATCAAAAGAAAACATGCAACAAATAAAAAATTTCATTTCTATTTAAAAGCGATACGTTTTCGTGCGAAAAACGTTTACAAAATAGGACAATTCTTATTCTAGTAATTTTAGGCAATTCAATTTCAAACTGAAACGGCCGCCTTTCCTCGTGAAAATTACTTTGCTTGGCTTTTGACGAAATTGTTGGCACATTCACTCTTTAGAATGACTTTGTAATGATCAAATAAGAGAAATATATTAGTATATTTGTAAAGCGCTTAGAGACATTTGTATTAAGCGCTATATAAAAATTAAATATTATTATTATTATTAATATGAAAGAAGAAAAAGAAATTAAAATTCTTTTCAAATCTTACATTTCGACTTCATTCACCCGAACAAAACAGGTAATGTAAAATCTTTAAGAATTAAATCCACATAATAACCGTCCACTGCCCCCCCCCCCCCGCACACACACACACATACAAACATGCTTTACCTTTACGTTTTAGTTTTGTTTTGAATAATATGAACAATTATTATTTCGCCTTCTTATATCAATTTATTACCTTGTAGATCGCCATGCCCTTCCTTTCTGGAGGTAAACAGCATGCTTCAGAGGAAAGGTTGAAAACAGACACAGAGAACCTAACCAAACAACTAGACAAGCTGGAGAATGCTTTCTTGCAGGATAATGATTGGTTGGCTGGAGATGATATCTCTGTTGCTGACGTGCTCGCTGTTTCCGAGGTAAGAAAAATAGAGTCTGACTTGACGTAGAATACAAACCACCAAACAAACAAATTAAACAAACAGACATATAAAGAAACGAAAACATGAATAAGTAAATATACGCGGTGATTAGTTCCTTCCAATCCGGGAGGTTAGGCCCATAGGATGAAGTTAATGCATGTCCGTTTTGTGATGATGAACTTCATAAATTTAGGCCTGGCATAATGAATCACTTACAGAAATCCGTTAAGTAGTTCTGACAGCTCTATCAGATATAAAAATAAAGAAACGAACATTGGAATAAAAATGAAGGATATGATACTTTTTTCTCGTGATTAACAAACTTTTTGTACAATTCTATGGCGTAAACTTAATTCTTTTATAATTCTGTGTAGGTAATTGACCGCCCGTGTATAGCCGCAAGAATTGAAAGAAACAGAGTCAGAATCGATTGAGAAATAACAGAAGAAAAGCATAACATTATTACACATGCACAGGCGCACCGTCAGACACACACACTTACGCATCCACCAACTTGCGCGCGCACCAGAAGTCCATTTCTATAGTCCCCATTCTAAACTTTTTAGGCGGAGACAAATTTCCTCATCGAACAATGTAGGATCAATACTTTGAAACTCTTTTTTCCTATGAATAGGTTTCCAGCAGATAAAAACATTATTTAAGAAAAGTTAAGTCATAGTTCAAATACTGTTAATTTTCAAGGGTCTATATTCCATGGTCATTTCGACGATAGATCTGAGTTAGATATATCTAAGAAAAAGCCACACTTTAGAACAAACTTTCTAATAACAATTAATCACTACCTTTTGCTGTTAAATTAAACATGTAATATAAATATGTCTTGGTTCTGTCGGAAATACATTTTTTCTAGTGCCATCTTTTTTCACGATTAACTAAGCAGTTTCAAACAAAAACAGTTTTACCTCTATTTTAGATGCCCAGATATACCTACATTTCAATCTATGAAATGATGAGGAACATATAAAACCAAAGGAGTATAAAGAGGTTTGTGGTGGATACGGGGGTTCCTGCCTACCCGTTTGCTTCTTGGATTTTTGTTCGTTTTACCTTGGCCAAAACGACACTCAAAAGAGTTAATGAACTTGTTTTTTCTCTGCTTGTCACGGAATTTGCGGACTTTTTGCCTCCCTCTCCCCCACCCCACCCCTCGCCAGAGAATCCAGAATATGTCACTTTTACCGGACAGATTTTATGTTTTGCGTGTCAAAAACAATATGTGTACGTTATGTATGTAATCTTTGATTGTGTATTTATTTAGAAAATGTCATGGCTAAATCGGATTACTTTTTTTGTTACGGAGAAATATTGTTTCTTTTTTGTTTTCTCGGATTTAAAAAAATGAACTACTATGAATATAATTACGAATATTTCTCTTTTTGATATTTCACTGATCAGATGATGCAGAATACTATAAATGGACGTGATGTAACAGAGGGTCGACTTAAACTCAAGGCCTTCGTAGATCGTGTGACAAATCGCCTGAATCCTATTTTTGATGAAGTCCACGCAGTCTTGTTCGAATTTAGGGCTAACTACACAAAAATAGATTACTCAGCTAGTCAGCCCGATGTCGAAAACCGCTAACAGGCAAATACTTCGAAAACAGCGAAACACAGTGCCATTGATCAGGTTCTTAAGAAGCAGTGTATACAGTGCCCTCATTGTCCAAAGAAGTATCTATGAAAATACATGCGAAAGAAAACTAGGCTACTGATCATATATACTTTTTGAAAACTGATGCTCTTCACGGTTTCATTCTAATGTTTGCCAATTGAAAAGTTTTGAATAGAATTACCATTCAATGATTTAGAAGATAATTTAGCCACAGCATTTTTTTTTTAAAGAATGTATGGATCAGTAGATGTTTTAATATGCAAAGTTTCCCCAGGCATTTCGTACACACTGCCTCGCTGGGGGCTTTATATTAACTGTGTGCTATTTTGCTGTTTTCGAAGCATTTGCCGCTTAGCATGGAGTTTTTTTTTAATTGTGTCTTTATTCCAGTTCCACATCAATTCAATTCAAATCATTCATCTTTGACTCATATCAAAATTGTTGTAAAAACACAAAATGTATAAACTTTATATAATTTTTTTTTCTTTTCTTTTTCTTAAACTCAATTGATAATGTTGCCTATAATAACTCGGCACATTTTCCTTTAACACAAACAAACTACTGATGGTTAAAGATAGCAAATGTAAAAAGAAAGCAACAGAAGTCGCAAAGTCCTCTTTACTTTAAAACCTTTGCGTCGTCATCGAGAAACCTTAATTTAATTCAGACAGACATTTTCTTGTTTTTTAAAGATACATAAATTAATGGTCTCATACTTTCATACTCCTACTGTTTTCACTTTTTAAGCGAGAAATAAACATTTCAATGTATGGACTGTTCAGTGGGAGAAAGTATTTCAGAATCATAAGATTACATATGTTCAACCGGTTTTAGATATTGTATTTACAATGTTTAAATGAAACAAGTCTGCATACAATCAGCCACAACTTCTGAAACCCCTTAAGAGGCAGAATAATAAGTTAGTAAGAAGTTTTTGGGAGTTGTGTCTTACAGACAGACTAGTTTCGGGAGCTGTCCATCACATAATGAATAATGAAATTTATTCCATTGAGAGAAAGCTTGTATTGCATTCAGAAATCTTTATGAAATATTGCTCTTGCAAGAGCGTTAAGTAACTGTTTATGTAACGAGGGCAGGCGCGGATCCAGGAATTGCTTGCCGGGGGGGCACAAGGAGGGGCACCGTGTGGGAAAGAGAACATATATATATTTTTTTTAGTCCCCCAAAAAATCGCAACGACTCAGCCAGCCGCTGAATAAGCGGGGGGGGGGGGGGGGGGGGGGCGGTAAGCGGACACTTTTTAAATATTTTTTAGTCCCAATAAAATCGCAACGACTCAGCCAGCCGCTGAATAAGCGGGGGGGGGGGGGGGGTAAGAGGACAATTTTTTTTTTTTTAATTAAAAAAAAAAAAAAAAAAGTTTGGCCGGGGGGGCACGCCCCTGTTTTTCAGTGTATTTTGGGCGGATTTAGGGCTGATTTTAACATATTTTTTTCGGCCGAGGGGGCACGTGCCCCCTGTGCCCCCCCCCCCCCTGGATCCGCCACTGGAGGGAAGTAAAAAATAAAAAGGAACCGGTTTCAGAGGGGATCACTTTGCTTTAGCAATGAGATATTGTTTAAGTATGTGAATTTTGAAAAATGTTGAAAGGGAGAATAATAAATTGCGTTCACTACAAACGGCATGGGTAAGGAGAATGATTTATTTGTCTAATATGTTGTCGTGTGAATGATCAAAATAAAATACTCAAACGAAATACAAGACACACATAGTGTCTGCTCATTACACTTATATACCATATTGTTGAGTAGGAAAATAATGAATATCAGTGTATCACAGTAGATGCCAGACGAAAATCAGTTGTGTAACATGTCACCGCGAAGGATGACAAAAATATATGTGCTTAAAAGTTCGCTATCATTATTCAATTTTATCTTACTTAAATTAATTTTCAGCATTGAAAACATGTTGTATGTCATTTCACCTAGTTCCTTATTATTAATGTATTTGGCTCTCTTTTGATTTTTTTAAAATAATTGTTATCGAAATTTAAATGTTTATAATTCCCCGCCTTTAATCCGTTTTTTTTAATGTGTTTCATGTTATATTTTCAAGAGAGCAATTTGATGACTGCTGTCTCTTATCCTTCTTTTATTAATTGATAATACCTTTGCCCCTCACACATCTCCTACCGTTTTAGTTACCCCCAATATCGTGGTTGTGTATGTTTAATAATTAAGATTTCGAAGATTGAAATTTACATCATCTATTCGCAATAATTCTCTTCACAGTGAGAAGAAAATTAATTAAGAAATTAATCAGATGGTGGTAGAAAATGGATGTGAACACAATATGCTTTGAGATGCACTGGTAATATGAAGGGCTATCAAGAGAAAAAGGTAAGACCAAGAACTGGGATGGTATATGACTTGCAAGATGACGAATCATGTCATTGCTAAAAATAGGAATCAATGCAATAGAGGGATAGACAAATGACTCATTTTGTACCCACCGCATCAAATTCTTCATTTTGATGCACAATTTAAATAGACATTCAACTTCTTGACTGATCGTGAGTGCGCATAAAACTTGGAAGAGTCAAAGTTAGCCCATAGTAAATAAGATTCTCAAGTTTGTCAATATTTAATATCAGAGGTCTATTGTACCGTCTGAACCTGACCTTCGTTCAGATCTAACATATCAAAATAGAATTTAGAAATACAAGAGGGGCGAACGGCCGGTCTAGGGGCATACTTCATTACCCCCTTGTATCAATGTTAAAGGTTAACATATTCATATTGTAACCACTGATAGAACACCACATTTTACAATGACATCTTTCACTGATTCCCAATGTCACAACAAATTTATTGAAGCAAAAAAGACATATAATATATTACTCAACGAGCCCCACCCCTCCCCTTTAACGTCGAAACATCGTCATACCTACCACATGATCATGTCGAAGTTGACCATCCTTTGCCCGCTTTGGACAGTCATCTTGCGTCGGATTTGAATAGTGGTCTTTGTTCGGTTGATCTTCATCGTTGAAGGACACTCCTAAGATCTCCTCTCTTTTCTGGTGATAAGGAATCCAACATGGTTGTCAAGGTTTACGTGGACATGCTTTCCCAGCCTTGCCGGGCTCTAATTCTCTTTCTCAAGAACACCAAGATTCCGTTTGAAGTAGTAACAATTAGCCTACGAAATGGTAAGTTGGGCTTATAATTGAAACTTTATTATCCCTTTTCTCCTTTTTTGATGGCGAACATGGTTTCTGTCGGCGAAATCCAGTTGTTTCCTCCCTCATTCAAATGTATTAGTGACGCTTTTGTAATCATTCTCTTTCAATAGAATAGCTTAGATAGAACTAATTTGTTTGTGCGTCTGACCACTTACATCATTCGTCGTCCGTTAATGCATTATATGCATTAACGGACGGTGAATGATGTCTTTTTGTAATAAGTTTCAAATAATTTGAAATTTATTACAAAAAGACAAAAAGAGAAGTTGTTGTAATGGACGTGGCATATAAATTTGAAAATTGTATAATAGTCTCAAATGTTTATTTTTATTATCTCCCATGTTTAGAATACACATGTATTTTATTACGCAACTTGTAAGCTACTTTGTTTGGTTGAAAACTTTATTACTTTAGTGAACATTACATAAAATTAACCATGCTAAAACTGTTTCATGTGTAAACTGGATGCAACATAATGCTGAGGATTATTGCACATGAACGTACTCGATGTAATGTTTCAAACTCTGTTCATGAAAGTTGAGGAAATTGAAGAATAAAACTGAGAATTTAACCTTTTTATTGTTCGCATGAACGAAGAATATTCAAATCTGTATAATCATTTATATAATAAATCCTGACTCGAATAAAGAGTTGCCTATCTCCAAGTGCCTCAACCAATGTCAATATCGCGCGATCTCTTTTGTGATTGTCAACACTCTTAACTATCAATATTTGAAGTGTTACAATAGTTGGAATGCACGTAAAATTATTTCTCTTTGACAATATCAAATATTGATCTTATTATCTTCGTATTCCATTATTTGTTCTCTGGGTGTACCTTGATCAATAAAGAAGTTGCCAAGTTCAACAGTGGAAAATATGATACAGCCACAATTTTTAAGAACATTGTGTTTTAATTTACTCTTTCACAGGAAATCATTTAGTCTCGAATCTTGTTTTCTTTTTTTTTCTCGCTCTGTATATTTCTTTCTTTCTTTGTTAGTGTCTTTCTTTTTTCTTTCATTTATTCTTCCTTTTTTGTATTTTTTTTTTATTGATTATGGTAAGAGAATCCTTTGTGATAGATTAAAGTTTAATGTGACTTTTGTGTTGGTTAAACATGCAAAAGAGGAGCTCAGTCACATTTGCTCTCTCCTAAATTAAATACGAAGTACAGCTAAAGAGACTTTTTTTTTAATTTGAGCAAAAGCACATAATATTCAGTTCTTGTTAACACAACTGCTGGTTGATGAACTTATGAGGTATCATCAAATTCTAAGAAAATCCTTTACAGCTGTGACGTTATTTTAAACAAAATTGTATTCATAATATTGACCCCCCCCCCCCCCCCCACCTCCCCACTTCCTTCACAGTCACTAAGGCTAGACAGTTTTCTGTCATGATTGTGTCAAAACGCTTCCGCAAAACAATAAAAAAAAAAACATCGGTCATGTTTCATATTGATATTTGCTTAATAGTTGTATTGATATGTTTTCGTTTTAGGTGACCAGAAGAAAGCCGAGTTTACAAAGGTGACCCCTCTGAATACTGTCCCCGCTATACAAGATGGTGACTTCTGCTTGGGAGAAACGTGAGAAATCCATTCCTACCTTTACTGTCCCTAGATTTACCATCCCCGATCAATACACCCCGAGAACATCTGCTTTCTGATCAACTGTTACATTGAACATTTTCCTTTCCCAAGAAGACTCCCTCCAAAGTCATGGAAATATGGTATTTTAGATAACAGTCCTCGGGTTGGTTGTCCGGCGGTTAAAAAAAATTGTTCTCGGTAATACCTAATTTAAGAAAAAATATGCCTAAGCACTATTCCTAATGTGTTTTAATTTACTAAAATGAAGTGTGGAACAGATGTCGTGTTGGTTTCCTAGCCAACTTTTGACCAAAGGTATTGTTATGTACGTTGGCAATTCCTTACCCATGAAAAAATAGGGACCTGCTGAAAAGCTGAAAGCTAATATGACTGAAAGTTGTACTCTCCCTAAATACCCAACACCCCTGTCCACCTCGATTATCGGTAACGCTCATATGTATACCAAACTACATTACTGTTTGGATGCAGGGTGGCGATTATTCGGTACTTGTCAACGAAGTATGCAGACCTAGTCCCAGACCACTGGTACCCGAAGGACCTCAAGAAAAGAGCCAGAGTTGATGAATACATGGCCTTTCACCATACAGGAACCAGAGGAGGTTGTTGCGGGGTCTTCGTAAATGAGGTGAGGTTGTTATCTGAATTACACTGAATAATATAAGTTCTACTTTTTAATGAATATCACATATTTTATAATATATTTACAACATTCCCAGAACTTTAAGAGCTATAAATTGTCATCGGGTTTTATTAATTATAATCGACATCAGACGTAAATGAATTTAGATATGTCGCAATTTTAGACTCTTGAATTCTGTCCTCCGCATTATTGTTCAGAATAGAAGTTAGATAAATATCTTTTTTCAGAGCGTATTCACTCATTTTTAGACCTAATCTTACAACAGGATTCATTCTGGGGAGTGATCGAATCTAATGCAACATTTATTGATACATAATATGGTTGCCTAATGTAATGATTTTTGGTAGGTTGCATTGAAATCGAGATTGATAAATTGGTAATTTGTTTCTTTTATATTCTTCCAGGTCATATTTCCACTTTTTAACGGGGGTAAACAAGTGCCAGAAGAAAAAGCTATGAAAGACCTAGAAAACATGAAAACCCAGCTCGACAAACTAGACAGGGCGTTTTTGAAGAACAATAATTGGTTGGCTGGAGATGACATCTCTGTTGCTGACATCTTGGCCGTTTCGGAGGTGAGCAAATTATTTCCTTCTTTTTCCCCTCTTCTGTTTCTTCTTCTTCTGCTACTTCTCTTTCTTCTTCTCCTCCTTCTCCTTCTTCTTCTTCTTCTTCTTCTTCTTCTTCTCCTTTTTCACCCTACTTTTGATCTACGACAGTTTCATCAATCCCCTATTGGCTTTGGGACTTGAAGACAGGAGTCTAAAATGTTTTCTTTCTCTCCCTCGCACAGATGATGCAGAACACCGTTAAAGATCGAGATGTAACGGAAGGACGCCCCCAACTTAAGGCCTTTGTTGACCGTGTGAAGAAGCGCTTGAACCCTGTCTTTGATGAGGTCTTTGCAGCCTTGTACGGATGGAGAGAAAGCTTCAAGAAGTAGAATCACGCATGAACAGTACACTTAAATCACATCAGAAAATTTTGGACCCATCGTGTCAGGACCAATTCTTCTCTAAATGTTGTATTATTGTATATCGACATTTAATTCACGCTAACAAAAAATCTGTGTAGATGATTCGTTTACTTATGCCGATTTGCAGTTGAAACATTTTACTTCCTGTTTCGAAGAAATGTAGGCCTATATTTAAAAATATTTCAATATACAATTAACGGTTCAATATCACATTCCTCAAAACCTCTTTGAAATAACTTTGGACAATCAATCAGAAAGAATCAAAGGATTCCAATCTAGTGGGCTATAACTATAGCTCAGTGTCAAATTTCTGGTAGCCCCACATATTATCACTAGCACTTCACTTGCATGTCTTGTGTGGTCATGACCACACATACTCCCATACGTCGGAAATCTAAGACTACAGAGTGTTTTCATTATTTTGTTTTTATTTGTATCAATATTATTATTAGTAGTAGTAGAATAATTATTATTATTTACAAAATTGTTATTGTCATTATTATTATTATTGTTATTGCTATTAACATCATCATATGAATATCATTATTATTGTTACGACTATAAGTATTGTTGTTATTATCATTATTATTATTATCATTATTATTAATAATGTTATTTGATACCTAACATATAAATGAAGCCATCACAGATCGGGGGAAATACTAAGATCGTCGCGAAAGTGGAATACCGCAACCAAACAAAACAGGCTACAGAAAGCACAAACGTTACAATATTCCACACGTTATTTTTGTATCGATTGCAAATGAGTGTTATAAAATACTTGTACACTGCTCTCGGATATACATGTACAGACTGCATTTTGTCTATTTAAAGTTACTGCAATTTGAAGAAAAAAATAAGAAGTGTATCAAAAGGAAAACTGTGCCGAAAAAAACGTTCACATTTTCTTGAATTGGTGTACACTAGTCTTCGTAAGAAATGGATATATTAAAGATTGAACGATCAATTGCCGGTTATGATGTCCTCTATTCGTTAGATCTTCGAGTGAATACATTATAATAGACAGCAAATCATGTAGTACCCTTTGTTTCTAGAGGAAAATAAACAAAAGAAAAACAAACTTGAGTGGCCATATAAGGTCACAAACTTATGAACATCGATTAAGTTATATTTTGTTTTAATTATTTATTTGTACAAAACGGTCTGTATTTTAACAAGAGATATATATGCGTGTGTAAACAATTGATTGCAACTTATACATGTTTGTCAGAGCATTAGGTTGGACACAGCTGAGTCATGCGTCCTGTCATCGTTCACAATCACTTGTCCCCGACAAAGGAATTAATTAAGTCGCTGAAGCCACTGGCCCGTCTCCGTGGTCTGTAGATAGTGGTTAATAAGGCATTTACATAAGGCAAAAGGAATACAGCAATAACAACACACGAAACGAAATTAATTTCGGTCATACACTTGAATAGCCAGTATTTATAAATATATATATATACGTATATATATATGATCTCGATCGTCGTGAGGTGAAAAATACAGAGAGAGATAGGCCTGTCTCATATTCATGTAGGACAATATACCAAGCCATTCTACGTCGATAGACCAGTTCACGGTTAGCACATGTCCAAAATGACCCTGGATATCCACAGATCTTCAAAACAGAAAGAGGTCCCACTTTGTACATTTTGAAATGTTCACTCCTACAGCGATGGAGGTGCTACATAAATAGCCCTTGTTTCGCTTTTCAAAGAATGCTTCTACCTGCATATAGAAGTGCACTGCTTGTGCATTTAAATGAACAATGATTACATAACGTTCATAAGCACGTATCCAGTATTTTGTCTCCGTGTACTGGTATTTCATAATTTGGTCTGCAATGAACTTTATCTGCTCATCCGAACTGCTCATGCTCAGACTACAACGATAAACTGGCTGATTAAGTAATACTTTTGATCAATATAATAATTTATATATAATATAATATTTATAATATATATTAAGTCATTATTTTATTCGTTTTGTAATAAATATTATTGATATGTATACAAACACACCGTGACACGCACACACAATTATGTATTTATGATTATATCGCGATGAGAAAGTGACGACACTAGGGTTGATCCATGCAGTTTAATTGCCACCATGATTTCAGCGAAATCGATTCTCGCTCTAACATTCCAGAACATGGTAAATGAAAGGAGAGAAGGTATATCGTTGTGTACACATGCATACATAAAAGAGAAACAGCGTCCCTCCCCTCGGCATTGTGCCCACTTGTACGCCTTTATTGCGTAATGGTCCCATTGTCCAAATGCATGGAGCTCGCACAAACACTCTGCACACCGTCAACATAAAGATCGACTGTGGTGTCATTGTATCTGTCAGCAGTCGACAGGTAAGGAACGAAGCCACACGTACCGAGTAAGAACCAGGGCAAAATCAGAGAATTTAAAGCCACCATGACCATCGAGCTGTACGTTGATCTGAGATCCCAGCCATGCCGTGCTGTGGCCATCTTTCTGAACCTGATGGGTATTCCACATGAGCTTAAATATATCGACATCTTTGCAGGTATGCTATTATTTTTGTGATAGGTTGTGAGTGCATGGCTATGAATACCCATTTAAAGAGCAGCATGCAATCTCCTGAGGCCCGTTCCTAGAAACCGTCATAAGTCTAACGTCTTGACCAAATCAGAGTTAGTTAGCTACTTGTCCGCTACGTGTTTCAAGAATAATAATAATAACTTTTACTTATATAGCGCTTTTCATAAGACATTTATTTCAAAGCGCTTTACAATATTTATACAATTAAAACTAAACAGAGTAATGACAAGAAAACACATATGAAGTGAAATTATGAAACATAAGATAACAAGGTAAGGTAACAATTTAAGAACTAGGTAATAATTTAACAAGAAGCCCTCTTTGCCAAGATCAACGACAACTTCCTGACTAAGGAGTTATGACGCCTTCAACACCGTCATATCTCTGTCGTAACGTTTTAGTCGATGGGCAGCGCCATCACATGTTATTTATTGGGTAGACTATGGCTAGCAAGAAAATGACAAAAAATCCTCCAGCTGTGATCTTTCTACACATTCACGTAAACAGGAAGTTATAATATCTTTACATTAGAAAATCTTTTGAAAATATGCCATCTTTATATTTTAGGTTTTTCCCACTTTTATAAACTGATTATACGCGTTAATTTACATATTGTAAATCCTCGAAGTAATGGGTAATCTGCCACGGCAGGCAAGCCATAGTTCGAATTGTATTCTTTACTTTTCAGACCCATATTGCCTTCGAGATAAATCCTATCTACAAATGTGTAAAATGAATAGTTTCAAACATGTGTTTTAACGTTTGGAATGTTATAGTTTTTTTCATTTGATTATTCAACTGACACCTAAAACATTGGACAAAACTTTCATTACATTGTATTTTTTTTAGAATAATATATTGGTGTATTTTTACAAACAATTAAATGAAAATATCCGGGGGGTACCCATCTCAACTGAAGAACAAAACTGATTCACCGGTCATGTAATGAAATACTCACAATTATATTTTACGAATTCTTCTATAGTATAATCTACACAAATTGGGAAGTATATTGCATTTCTTATTTCCTGGTATAATTTTCAATCTTTTTTATTCCTAATTCATTTAAATAATTGCATTTTTCCTATTATTACTTTTTTAATAATCGGGTGGTATTGCGACTAAGGCTATGGCTTGGCTCTTTTTACTCGCCGATAGTATCGATTTCACGAGATACTAGCTAGGAAGTTCTTTGTGAAACAGTTTAGGAAGATGATAGACATCTCCGTAGTTTGCGGATAAAGTTATGACTGTCTTGTCCTTGGTTTCTAGGAACGGGCCCCAGGGGTCTCAGTCAAATGTGGTTATCGATCGTGCAAAATGCTAACTCATCGTGTCAACAATTAAATGCGTTAGCAACAATCCTCTTTCGCTACACAGTATTGACAAAACTATTGATATTGTTATGCAATGTGAACGCGGGTGGAATTGCTTAGTCATGCAATTGTGGGAGAGTCCAGTTTCGAGCATCGGGAATCATCGAGAGTTCAAAATGCATATACGGCATGATTCAATATGAACACAGCATTGCTTCTCATATCATTGGAAAAATGTTCATGCTTTTAAACGATACCAAGGTATTTGAAATTTAAATGATATTAGGGCTCTGTGTTTTTTTTTGTGCTAAAAATATTTAAACAAATAGGAAACGAAAATGAAAAGCCCGTGGATACACCATCCAGATGATTCATTTTTGTTCTTGTCTCGTCTTTTTTTTAATTACGGGAGAATAGCACAACCCTCAGTGTTAATCGATGTTGATAAGGAGGTGTCCTTATCGGGATATTGGGACTCAATTTTGCTTTCCACCCCCCTTTCCCTCACGATGTTTGCCGAATACTTACATGCCCAAGTCACACCGCCAACTCGGTCCGGGATTGTAATGTACCGACAGTGAGGAAAATCATGACCAGTATAATTATTTAGAGTTTATGTAATTGTCATTAAGTCGATTATCATTCGGTCAGTTTTACCTCCGGTATCGGTCTGTTGGATTTTACTAAGGTGGATTATGTTGGTTATCACTAAATCCTCTTTTGTTCTTTTCTTTTTAAAAATCAATGAATAAAATCAATAACAAAGTGAGGATAAATACTGCCGAAAATATATCTGAGACAACACGCAAAAACAGTACACAAGTGCATTCCTCCTTTTTTCAGAGCTGCATGGTCCCATGTCAAGAACTTGAAAACAGGTTAATACAAAATAAATCGGTCTAAGTTTAGAATAACTAGCAAGCAATATAACCATCTCGTTTCGTGTAAGCTCTTTTTCAAACACTGTCACTGTGCATAACTGCCTATTGTGATTCTTGTAAAAGCTCCTTTGCATAAAACCTTCGAGACAGGGGTGGATGGTTAATCTTCCTGGAATGGGGGAATCTGGGAGTCCTTTCAGATGTTGTTTATTTCACGACTAGTGAACCCAATATTCTGTTCAGACAAACATTGATTTATGTTGATATTTTTGTTTGTATCGTTGACTTTATTATTGATGTTATGATTATTATTATAATAATTGGTAGTAGCAGTAGTGGAAGTTGTATTTTTGTATTGTTATTATTATGTTCATTATCATTTTTGTCGTTATTATTGTTATAATCGTTGTTGCAGTTATCATTATTTATGTTGTCGTCGGTTTTTGTTTTTCTTCTTCTTCTCATCATCATTATCACTATCTTCAGCATCATGATTTATTTATTTTGAGTCACCTTTTGCGTCGAGTAGACTTTTGTTTTTATTGAGACACCCTGTGGTGCCTATTTTCTAAATGGCTTAGTCCAAATTTGGCTTTTAGAAAAAGGAAAATATAATCTGACACAGGAATACCACCCCTCCCCCCTCCCCATCCCCTTGATTGAATAAGCCTACAGTTCAGATTAATAGATTGTAATCCCTTTCCTGTCTTTAACTGTCGATTTGGGTAACAAAGATTATCTCAATGCCAAGGAGAAATACATTTACATATTTTAGCGCGAGTACAAGTTCCCTCTCCAAACAGTTCCAGGACTGAATGAATAAGTTCAAGTTCAAGTTTATTTGTCTTTTTTTCAACATGAATGTAATACTATTTAACAATGTTATAAAATGTGAAGTATATAAAAGGAACACTTATAAGGAACAAGTTCAAATAATGCATTTAAGTAAAGAAGAAAAAAGAAAGACGAGGAGACCTTAGGAAAGCTTAGTTTGTAGAGGTCAGGTCCCTCAAAACAATATCGTATAGACAACAAAAAGCATGGTTATATAAATAGATTAATACAAGAAATGTTAGTCAAATGCTCTTAACTACTAAAACAAATAACTATAAACTATAACCATATGATTATAATTAGGTTCAACTGAATAATTCAAAAAAAGGTGGGGAGGAGAGACTATGTACAAAAGGGGCGATAAGAATGATAATAACGTGGGATATACAAATGGAGCGAGGGGCGGGAGACGGAGAGAGAGAGAGAGATAAAGGGGGGAAAAGACAAATGGATTTACTTTCACTGTAAGCTGAAAGCTAGCTACAGGCGAGAAAAGGAAAGGAAAGGAAATGGTAAGTCGGCAGTTGCTATACAGTAGTAAATTGAGGAATGGATAAGTTCAAATACCAATCACGGCAGATCACAATTTGGAGCATAAATTGAGAATCAAATAAGTAATTCAATAAGTATAACTTCAGTTTACGTTTAAAGACAGATATACTGACAGAATGGCTCATGTATTATAGGTCGTTAATCCCCTATTGTGCCGTTAAGAACCATTTGGGTAAGAATGTTATGTCAATCCCAAGGAATTAAAAATAACCATTTAGGTGTAAACGTGTCTATTTTATTTTTAAGGCGAGCACAAGAAGCCAGAGTTCGCGGACAAGTTCCCACTCGAAACACTTCCAGGACTGAAAGATGGCGATTTCTACCTCGGTGAAATGTAAGAATTGTTTCATAATTACTTTTTCCTACACGAGACAATACCTATATTCAAAAGGTCTGTGTGTGTGTCAAGAGTATTTATTGTATCATGAAAATTAGAGGAATAGTTAGGAATTACAAGCGCCATAGCCCTAGAATGATAATAATTTCAAATGTATTAACTTATATATCTCTTCCACCTAGCAACGGGAGTAATAGTAGAAGTAATAACAGGGAAAATCATTCCTAGTTGTAGTAGTAGTAGTAGTAGTATTATAGTAGTAGTAATTGTAGTAGATAATGTTTTTCAAAAAGTATTACCAAAGTCCTCTTGTACCAAGTTTAGGCTGAAGCAATGAACGTGGGTCAAAGGCCATGTTTGTGTGTTATCTCATTTAAATGACAACTGCTTATATATTTATGTTCACTATAAGAAAGTTGAAAAAAGGGTGAAAATATTAACTCAAACTGGCTTGATAATAGGAATAGCATCGGGCTTGATCTAATCCGCCTTCTACAGCAAAACCCAAACTGTGAATGCAGCCCTTCCTCAAAAGCACTCTCAGGGAAAGTCGCTGCAGATGACCGCCGATACTAAAAAATAAAATACCCTTAACGGAATTGTATGATCGTTTGGTTGTTATCTCCCCTTTATTCACTTTGACTACACGTTCGCAGAGTCGCCATTATCCTTTCTCTGTATCATATTTTGACTTTTCTTTCACAGATTTGTTATATTTCGTTCTTTGTTTCGTGTTGTTGTTTTTGTTTGCATAGTTGCTATATTTCGTTCTTTAATTGTTTTGGCTATTCCTTTCGCAAAGTGGCATTATTCCATTTTATAATCGTTATGGTTATTCTATCCGCAGGGTGGCTATATTCCGTTACCTGGCTACCAAGTATGCCGACAAGATTAAGGATAATTGGTACCCTAAGGACCTGAAGTCCCGTGCACGTGTGGATGAGTACATCGCCTTCCATCATACAGGCACCAGGGGCAAGTGTATGGCACTCTTCGTGGCAGAGGTATATATATAAATATGTATATTATAAACTAATTTGTGAAATGTGAAGTCTTGGGCAAGACAAATAGCCAATATTTCAATGCCTATTTATCACCGGGAAATGAGTTTTTTCGAGCGAAAGCTCTGCATATCGACTGATGAACTTACTTTTTCTCAATGAACATTGTTTTTTCGCTCGAAAAACTGAGTTTATCGAATTATTGGGCTTTTTGCCTTCCATAACCGTCCTCCGAGTTATGTTTTCTTGTATTCCCTTTCATTCCACTTACCTTGTCTCCTCCCACACCTCCTCTCTCTCTGTCTGTCTGTCTGTCTCTCTCTCTCTCTCTTTCTCTTTCTCTTTTTATATCTCTCTATCTGCTTTCCGGTCCATCGTTATATAATTATGTATTCCTTCTCTTTGTCTGGTCTGTCTGTCTGTCTCTCTCTCTTTCTCTCTCTCTCTCTCTTGTCGTTCTTTCTGCCGAAGACATTATGCAACTCAAGCTGGTTTTCGGCCGATCTTCTCAAAAAAAATGCGAGGCGACAATCCGATCTTCTCGGTAATAGAAGTACGTCTATTCATACGGCTGACATCCTTTTTAAATCTTTTCCAGCAAATGCCCTTTTTGTCAATCAACGTTTTAAAGCAATTGCTTTATCTTTACTTCGCCCCCCCCCCCCCTGCCTTCATTTGCCATATACGCTGTCAATGAATTGAGATAGTGAGAGGTTTTTTTTCTTCAAAACGTCCTCGACGAAAGTGTTTTGACACACTATAGAAATACAGAACATCAAACCCAAAAATGTAATATTCTTTCCTTGGTTTTCAGGTATTTGCTCCTGTTCCGGATCAGGAAAAAATCAAGACTGAGGCAGAGAATCTCAAGCAAGGTGTGGACAAGATCGAACAGAGTTTCCTTAAGGATAATGACTTCCTCTGTGGCAAGGAGATATCAATCGCTGATATCATGGCTGTTTGTGAGGTAATGTTTACTTATGTAAAGTGTAGGCCCTTTTAGGGGTGTCATTGTCCAGTGAAATACGTCACCACACTGTAAAAAAATGTTGGGCAGATGTTACTGGGTAAATCGAAGTTGGGCAAATTTTGTCCGATAATTGGGCTATTTTCTCCCAACCGTTTGCTGTATGAATTTACCTAATGAAAGGTAAAAACTAGGTTGGGTAATGTTATTTGACAAACTAGAGTTGGGCCATTTTTGTCCAACATTTGGGTTATTTTCTCCCAACCATTTACTACATGTATTTATCCAATTAAATATTCAAAATAAGTTGGGCAGATGTAACTGGGCAAACATAAGTCTGGCAACATTATTATCCAACAATAGGGTTATGTTATTATGTTAGAGGTGTCGTGGTCGAGTGTATATGTCACATGACTATGGACTACGAGGTCCGCGGTTCGAATCCTGCCGCGGCACTAATCTCCTTTTGTATATAATATTTTTTCCAACCTATTTACCCAACTATAGTGTCTATAAACTTACATGTATACAGTAGTGTGCAAGCGCCTTGAGCATTCCCTGGGAGGCATATGCGCGCTATTATTATTGTTATTATTATTATTATCATTATCATCATCATCATTATTATTAATTTACCTGAGATTACAATCACAAGGGATCGCAAGTGAGTGTATAATATACATTATGAATTATGAATTATGGATGAACCCCCTCCCGTCAATTTACCTGTCAGCAAATTTGGGACAACCTGCAATTATTAGTCGACAATTCCGAGTTATATTAGTGAATGTTTTCTACTCAACATTTTCTCGCAATTTAGTTTGTGACACACCTCTTATTAAACACATCGAATTGCTTTAGTATATAATTCATTCAGAAAATGATAACCAATGACTGCATCAAATAGGCGTACGAGCCAAAGTTCACCAGTTTTGGGGACGGGAGGCTGAAATGACCTAACCTAATCACAATTTTCCACCCTCTAATCTCTATTATAATAATTTTGTCATCAAATATACTAGATCTGAATTTGTAATTCAAATAAAGCACCTCACTGGTAGCGGTACCCAAATATGAAGGGATGGGTGCCCAGTGTCAGATGGCGGTTAAAATGGTTAATTTCAAATATCCGGGGGCAGCAGCCCCCCCCCCCCCCCCCCCACACACACACACACACACACACCCGTCTCCCGCCCTCGTACGCCTGTAATTACAGACCTGTCAGAACCCCACACTTGGCAGAGGGTTCATAAACATATTTTGGTTTTTGTATTTGTCATATAACATTTTCTTTCTTTCTTTTTGTCAAACTATTTCTACAGTTCGCGCAGTTCACCGTCAACGGTCGTGACATCTTAAAAGACAACCCCAAGATGAAGGGGTACATGGATAGAGTGAAGGCTTGTCTCCAGCCAGCTTTCGATGAGATCAGCGTTAAGTTATGTGCTTGGAGAGATTCGCACGCGAAATAGATCTTCCGAAGATTGAGATCATGACACGTTCTGCTTCCGAAAACAAATACCTCATTTCGTACTGTCATCATTAAGACCCATTTCACACTGCGATCCTAACATCAGGTTTTAGCCAACATCGCAATTGTATAAATGGCGAAGTTTCAAAGCTAAGCCCTGCACCGTATTAAAAGTCTCATTCAGATATGACGCGGGAAACAGCCGCAAACAAAACCGCCGTGTACAAGAATGGCAACTATAGTACGCGCAACAAAAGACTTGCGCGGATCCAATGAACTCTGTGTTATAACATGCAGAAAGGTGACGCGTATTGCACTTTACGGCGTCATATTTAAAGAAAAGCCGCGGTTATGTCGCTTCATATCTGAAAGGGGTTCGACACCGTTTTTATAATGAAACTGAAGTGCGATATTTGGATTGTAACTATGGTTCTTTTTATTGTATATTCATATAATACTTTTGTGTATTTTCTGTAAACGATTATTAAAATGGCATTAGATTTATTCAGTCTGTTCCCAGCTTCACTCAACCAATGCAATCTAAGTTTCTTGGAAGTCCTACTTTTCATCTTGTATATCCACTGTAAAATACATGTAAAACAAAATGAAAATGTAATAAATTTGACTTGCATGATACAAAAATTATGACATCAAACATAATAGGTTGTTACAATTCGATATTAGCGTCATTTCGATTGCGCTATTACCTACACTAACAAAGCATGTAAAGGCAATTAGCGCACGGGCCAATAATTCAACTTAATCCGGCCGACGCATCAAAATGGCGGATCTTCATCCAGTAGACAGTCAGACATCTCCAAATAAATTTTCGATATCACTTGAGCTTTGTTCACAACGGTTGACAATCTTGAGTTTATATTGCAAATCCTTATTATTTTGATTAATAAAGTCTATAATTGAGAAAACAAAAGTTGCATATTACTTAATTATTATCATGTCTATTAATGTGTTTCCCGTGTGTTGAACGCCATTTGCCTAAAACTTTGGAAGGGGAATAGCCGATTGCATCTATCGTGCCATTTCTAGATTTGCTTGCCCCAGTGTATCCGGTTGACTAGAGTCACAATTGTATCCGGTTCACTTTATGTCCGTTATTAGGCCTTGGATCAAGCTGAGGCAAAATATTTTGTTTCCTTTCCATCTAAAGAAATGCATAGACCTTGTATTATTTATAATACAAAGGTTTGGTTGGAAGTATAAGGTAGGCAAGTTTGCAGAATATTGACAGCTAGAGACTCGGTGAGCAAGTAAACTAGAAGGAAAGGTAGTGGGGTATTGAGGAGCGAGAGAGACTTAGAAAGTGATGAATGGTGAACTGGTGATTTTTCAAGACAGCAGGAGAGAGAGAGAGAGGGAGAGAAAAGGAAATAGACAGCAAGAGAGTGATAAATATCAATGGAGAGAAATAGAGAGAGAGACACACACATACACACTCAGAGAAGTGGCATGAGAATGATAGTTTGAAATGCACGTAAAATTCAACGAGAGCACATAATGAGTTTCCCTATACGAGCCGAAAACCAGTTTACGAACCGGGGTTGCCTGAGCCAGTTTGTGAACGTAGACAGAGAGCTGACCAAGTGAACGTGCCTCTTATCTAGACCAACTCACATCTCCTTGTGTGAAAGGTCGCCTTCTTTAAACATTGTCCAAATAAGTACAATAAATAGACAAATCTTCCCAACGTCTTTATTTGCCCATGTTTATCAAACAGTCGGAAAATGTATAAATATAACTGTTTGCATGTTTATCTGCATAATTATGTTCACTAAAAAATTTTATGCAAGCATTCAATGTAAAAAAAAAGGGTTTACATTATAATCGGGAAATATTTTTCATGACACAACACTAGATAAGTATGAGTAGTTTTATAGCTACATTTGTGCTCAAATTTTTTCATATACTTTTCATTGGATGAAATGAATGAGTTTCGTCAAGTTTGCTTATGACTTATATGGCACATACAAGCAGTAGTAGGTCCATCAAGGAGTATTTTGTTTGGGAATTTGTCAAAATAATGCCATGTTTAAAATTATTCAACCCTAGGTTTTCTTAGTCTATATGTCAGTCTATATGAAGTGTATCCTCTTTGTCATTGTCTATGTTCGTGCTTATCTCTCTCTCTATTTCTCTCTTCTCCCTCTCTCTCCCTCCCTCTCTTTCTCTCTTGCCTGTCTTCCTTTCACATTGCTTTTTCTCTTCTTCTCCTTCTTCGTCTCTCTCTCTCTCTCTCCAGCCTCATTTAGTCTTCATCTTCTCTATCTCTAACTATGCTATATCTATATCTATTCGATATCTCTTCTTCTCCACCTCCCTCTCTTATACTCTCTTTTTTTAATCCAAATGTTTTTCGTGTCATATCTGAAAGGGGTCTAAGAGCGTATTTATAATGAATGTAATGAATGTTTCCAATAACAACAAGAGTTTCAAATCGACAATCTATATGTAAAGCAATAAATTCAAAGTTAAATTATTCTCATCAGGATTTACTGATGTCAACGAAAGTAAAATGCTGAACAATAAGATAACAGAAAAATAATTTTAGTAGACACGATAGATCTCAATATCTACGTTACGTGTCTTTTCAACACACTATACACTGTTAAAATTGCTTGGAAAAGCATGGCTCTTCAAATGCCTTCACATTTTTAATATGACAAGTAACAGCTTAAACATGAGCCACATTTTTATGCCACATGTTTGTGTAGACATCGTTCTGTGTACAGTGCTTGTTACTTTAAAGCCAAAGTCCACTCCAAAACTAATTTGCTTTCAATAGAAGCAGAAAAATAAGACTAACCAATCAAAAAAAGTTTGAGCAAAATCGGAAGAAAGTTATGAATTTTTAATGACATTAACAACTTTGAAAATCACTAGACAACTCACTCATTAGTCTGTGACGGCATGTCCTCACTATCCACTAATTTTTTTCTTTATATTGATGATATAAATTTCCTATTTTCTCCTAAAGAATCTTATTTCTTCACACCAGCATCCAAGTAAGATTAATAGCAATATGTTTTTGGGTGGATGCACTAATATAGAGTAATTTTTTCCAGTTAAATCATGAAAAATGTGAATTCTGATAAACTATTTATATAAAAATCAATAATTATGAATATACAAGATTCATAAAATAGTATAAATTCTTCAAAGTTCATAAAAGATTGTGTGAAATGTCATGCACGCAATATGATACAAATCATATAACCTGGGCAAAGGCATGGGGAAATCAAGTTTTGGGGAATAAAAAGGGAAAATAATTGATTTAAACCATATAGAGCAATTGATAAATAGTGAGGACATGACGTCACAAATTGATAACCATCTTGGCAATTTGTGTTGTGATCCTCATTGTTCCATAGTTTTACATACTTTTTCAAAAATTCATAACTTTCTTATTAGTCATCCGATTTTGCTCAAATTTGTGTTGATTGGATTGTCTGATTTTTCTGCTTTTATTGAAAGTAAGTTATTTTTGGAGTGGACTTGTCCTTTAAGAAGACTGGGCCGAATTTCTTATCCATCAAAAGTAATTTTGGGATGAGGGAAGTATTTTGTGTAGGAGATGGTGATTGTGATCATGAACACATCATGTCCTACACAACATATTGCCCCCATCCCAAATTTACTTTTGATTAGGGGGGCATTTCAATGGAGGGAGGGGCCCGCGGGTAGGGTGAACATGTTTAAGACGGCAAATTATGTCTGTCACTTGGAACTTGTCTTTTTTATGTAATATTTGACCTATATCCTAATTTGACTCTGAGAACACATTATATCTTGGTTGCTAGGCATATTATTACCATAGCAACGGGAACTTGGCGAAATATTTCTTTAAAACATGATAAAAATGCATCATCTCACATCATACTTCCTATCAAAGTAGTCATCTGCTTGGTGATATTAATTTCTCGCGATATATTCTATTTTTCACGTCTCTTTGTTACCGTTGCTAGAAAGTATATATCCCTTAGCAACCAAATTTGCCATTTTGGCTCATAACAAAGTGTCAACTTTAGAGTGCTATTATCTTTGTAGTTAGAAATAGGCAATATACTTTGAATGTAGATATGATATCAACCATGTTTCTGAACATTTTTTAAGCAAGTTCAAAATCAGTTATAATCATAATCGATTAAATAAGGAGAAATATGTATTTTGGCGCAATTAATATTTTAGAAGAAGCAGGCCAGGAGTGGCAAAGGGTCATTCAAAGTCGGACAACAAAAAAGGACACTTTCCGGGAAAAAGGGGCACCTACAAAGTGAAACCTCAAAGCGATAATATACGATATTTTAGACATTGGTTTATACCACTACATTATAATTACATTATCCGGAATTATTGTAATGTTTGTTTCTCTCTTTCATTGGTCCAAGATGCTGTATTGTATCATACATGTAATTTGCAGTTGAGCATTTTTGACATGATTATGTATTTGCGAGCGACGTAAATTATGGTCTGGAGCAATATTTCATTCAAATGAGAGCATTGAGACCGGGGACAGCCATCGGTTTTGTACACGATTTTTTTGTTTTTTCGTATTTTTTCGAGAAAAAACGGACTTATAACACGCGTGTCTATGGGGCTTTGATGAGGTCTTGACTTTTTGAATTTAGATAGGGATTTTTCATTTTTTTTTTTTTCGAGCAAAAAGTGGCTTACAACACGTATTTATATGTGAATTTTGATATTTCGAATTTTACTTAAAGATTTTTATGAATTATTGACGTTTTGAATAGTGGATAGGTATTTTCTTTTTGGAACTGACTTCTAACATGCGTGTCTATGGAATTTTAACTAGTTGGCTTTCTTTCTATATAATTCTTTGTGTTCGACTTTCTGAGGAACGCTTACAACGCCGTTGTAGGTTGGATCAATATCTATTGTTCGATCAACTAAATAAAGAAACGTGGTGTATTTACCCATACTGTGATCCTCGCATGGCAACACGAGGAAGCGTTTAGTAGCGCATGATGTCCTTCTTTACAAACTTTCCCACTATGGAATAAGGAGAAAACCGTTGACGTGGTTCAAGAATTATCTTAAAGGGCGCTCCCAGTTTGTTTCGCTAAATGGTAATTTCTCTGAAAGTAAACCTGTCCTTTGCGGAGTTCTGCAAGGCAGTATTCTTGGCCCACTTTTGTTTATTATTTATATAAATGACATTGAAAAGTCATCTTGTTTGCTTCAATTTATACTTTTTGCTGACGTCTCGAATATTTTTTTTGTCACATCGCGATCTAGAGCAACTGACGCAAATATTAAATAACGAACTTAACAGTGTAGCAAATTTGATAAAAGCAAACAAACTGTCACTTATCTTAGACAAAACTAGTTACATGCTATTTAGTAATAAGGTTGCAACTTTGCCTAATTGTATCATTTTTGATGGTACTGTCATTCAAAGGGCCCGATCAACTAAATTTGGGGGGCTAGTCATTGATGAGAAACTATCTTGGAAAGCGCACACTGACAATATCTGCAAAATCACTGCTCGTAACACTGGTATCCTTAGCAAATTAAGACACTTCCTACCCCATTATATTATGTTATCCTTGTATTCTACGCTTATTCTGTCTTACTTGAATGACGGACTTATCGCCTGGGGCAGTGCAGCAACTTCCCAAAGTAATAGACTTTTTATATTACAAAAAAGAGCGATTCGTATTATTAATGATGCAGATTTCCGGGCACACACGAATAATCTTTTTCTGAATAATAACATTTTGAAAATTGAAGACTTGTATATTTTTCAGCTTGGACAGTTAATGTACAAGCTCAACACTAAACAATGACCTTTGCCTTTTAATAATATGTTCGTACGAAATGATTCGATTCATAGTTACTTCACTCGCCAGGCGAGCTCTTTTCATCTACCATTAAATAAAACATCTTTTGCACAATAGACATTTGTTGTTACAGGTCCAAAACTGTGGAATTCTCCTTTAAATGATATTATACAGTGTAATTCGATACAAATTTTCAAAAGGAGACTTAAAAGCTTTCCTCTGAATAGTTACTAGGCTATTGCATTCCTGAATCAAATATAATTTGTAGTGTGATTTAATGCAACTTTGATTGTTTCTTTTTATAAACATGTATATATTTTATCAATGTTTTTGCGTTTAAAAGTGATTTTCGTATTACTGAATCAGTAATTATTATTGTTTTTGTTTTTTTCTCATGAAATAATAATTCATAATAATTACTTTTACAGGGGGGCTTACACCCTACAAGCTCTACTTTTTAGTCGGCCCTCCTTCCCTTTCAATTTCCTGTTTATGTTTTTGTTAATGTATTGTATTGTGCAAACTGATCTA
Organism: Strongylocentrotus droebachiensis; assembly: GCA_035222895.1. Classification (NCBI taxonomy): domain Eukaryota; kingdom Metazoa; phylum Echinodermata; class Echinoidea; order Camarodonta; family Strongylocentrotidae; genus Strongylocentrotus; species Strongylocentrotus droebachiensis. The sequence goes on along the minus strand of JAVYIG010002026.1, from coordinate 23,761 downwards.
TATGTATATGTATATGAATATGTGAATATGTTAAAATGTACCATCATTATAAATATGAAGAATTGAAAGAGGAAAAATAAAAGAATTAAATTGAATTGAATTGAATTTCTCTCAATCTCTCTCTCTTGCTGTCTTGAACAATAACCAGTTCTCCATTCTAAGGCTCTCTCGCTTTCCATATCCCACTCCCTTTCCCTTCTGTTTACTTTCTCACCGAGTCCCTAGCTGTCAATATTCTCCAAGCTTGCCTACCTTATACTTCAACTAAAAATGTTGGCTGATGTTTCATACGAATAATACAAAGGCCTATGCCTTTCTTTAGATGGAGAGGGAACAAAATGTTTTGCCTCAGCCCGATCCAAGGCCTAATAACAGACATAAACTGAACGGGATAAAAATGTGACTCTGGTCAACCGGATACACTGGGGCAAGCAAGTCTCGAAATGGCACGCTAGATGCAATCGGCTATTCTCCTTCCAAAGTGTTAGGAAGATAGCGTTCAACACATGGGAAATACATTAATAGACATGATAATAATTAAGCAATATGCAACTTTTTTCGTTCAATTATAGACTTTATTGATTAAAAGAATAAGGATTTACAATATAAACTCAAGATTGTCTGCGAAATTCAAGTGAAATTTAAAATGCATTTGGAGATGTCTGACTGTCTACTGGATAACACATGCCTGCAAACGATATGTCATTTGATGCGTCAGCAGGATCCATCAAGTCGAATTATTGGCCCTTGCGCTATTTACCTTCACAGGCTCTGTTAGTGCAGGTAATTCAATTGTATGTTATATAGGAACTGTACATTAATCTTGATCTAAGGAGACACGAACGACCGAACGAACGAGTATAGGTAATAGCGCAATCTAAATGATGCCAATTTTAAATTGTAACAACCTACTTTGTTTATTGATTTTATTTGTTATCATGCAAGTCAAGTTTATTTCATTTTTATTTTGTTTTACATATATTTTACATTGGAAATACAAAATGAAAAGAATAACTTCCAAGAAATTAAGATTGCATTGGTTGATTGAAGGTGGGAACAGACTGAATAAATATAATGCCATCATAAAAATAAATTTACTGGAAATAACCAGATCTAACACAAAATAGAACCATTTCCACCACAATCCAGACATAGCACTTTAATTTTATTAAAAATACGCTGTTTGACCCTTCAGATATGAAACGACAAAACGGCGGATTTTTTTAATTTTTTATATGATGAGGTAAAATGCATTACGCGTCACATTTCTGCATGTTATAACATATAGTTCAGTGGATACGCGCAAGTTAAACCGAAAATGGAAATTCTTTTGGCCCAATTGATCGTGAGCCCGGCAGCCACTGAGCAGCCACCGCCAGATTGACGTTGCTTTATTCCTTATTGTTGGACGCCAAACAAGGTAGGAGCAATGCCCGTCTTTTGACTTATTTTGGTATGACGCGGCCGGGGATCGAACCCCACGACCTCCCGGTTGTGAGGCGGACGCTCTACTGACTGAGCCAAAAGGTTCAATTCCAATGGCATTTGAAAGACAATACTAATTTAGAACTGCCCTCAAAAGGGCTTAAAATGGTTTTTAGTGGGAAAATAACGACCATTAGTTGTCGAATCGACTTAAGTGATTGCAATCACCTAAGTAATAGTCTGATTTTCAGAACCTTTTACCGAATGGTCGTACGTGTTGTGCTGCACAAAAATTCAATCAGTTTAATTTTGGCCATTACAAGTAATGGGTTATTGATGTAGACAAAATGTTTATGTACTTACAGCTCATTTTAGGTACGTTATTACCAAAGGAAAAAAAGATGTCAGTCAGTCACTCAATAGTGTCTGGCAGCGAAGTCTAGAAGGTAAACAGGTTTCCTTGCATGATTTGAATACTAGGACACTGCTAATGTTTAAATTAAACAGATAGGACATACATGACATATTCATAATTCCTGCAAAGTTCTACATAATTTGATGTTGGCTGCAAAAGGGACATAGTATCTTTGATAGTGGCAATACGTAATGAGGATTTGTTTTCAGAAGCAGAAGGTGTCATGACCTCAATCTCCGGAAGGTCTACTTCGCGAGCGAATCTCTCCAATCACATAACTTAACAATGGTCTCATCGAAAGCTGGCTGGAGACACGCCTTCACTCTATTCATGTACCCCTTCATCTGGAGGTTGTCCTTAAAGATGTCCCGATTTTGGACGGTGAACTGCGCGAACTGTAGAAATAGTTCAAACACAAGAAGAAAAGAAGAAGATGTTATATGACAAATACAAAAACAAATATACGATTATGAATCCTCTGCCAAGTGTGGGTTTCTGACAGGTCTGTAATTACAGGCATACGAGGGCGGGAGACGGGTTGGGGGGGGGGGGGGCTGCTGCCCCCGGATATTTGAAATTAAGCATATTAACCGCCATCTGACACTGGGCATCCATCTCCTCATATTTAGGCAACCGCTACCAATGAGGTGCTTTATTTGAATTACAAATTCAGATCTAGTTTTTTTGTATGACAAAATTATTATAATACAGATTAGAGGTTGAAAAATTGATAGGTCAGGACATTTCAGCCCCCCCCCCCCCTCCCCAAAACTGGCGAACTTTGGCTCGTATGCATATTCGATGCAGTCATTGGTTATCACTTTTTGAATGAATTATGTGCTAAAACAATTTGATTTATTCGAGTAGAAAACATTCGATAATCTAATTTGGAAATCTGTCTTGCCGACTAGTAATTGCAGGTAATTCCAAATTTGCTGACAGGTAAGTTGATGATGTTGATGATGATAACGCCAATAATGATAATAATAATAATAATAATAATAATAATAATAATAATAATATTAATAATAATAATAATAATAATAATAATAATAATAATAATAATAATAATTATGGCGGGTATATGCATCCCATGGTATGCTCAAGGCGCCTACATACTACTGCTTTCAATCTGGCTTTTCGCATAACTGCCCTAATAAAGACACAATGTACCCATATATTACACCTGAGTAGAGAGAAGCAAATGTATATTTTCGTCTTTTCAAAGGACGTTAGTGCTGCGGCGGTATTCGAACCGGAAACTTGGTGATTCATAATCTGGTGACGTTTCCACTGGACTACAAAACCCCTAAAAGGGCCTATACTTTACATAAGTAAACATTACCTCACAAACAGCCATGATATCACCGATAGATATCTGCTTGCCACAGAGGAAGTATTTATTTTTCAGGAAACACTTCTCGATCTTGTCCAGACCTTGCTTGAGATTCTCTGCCTCAGTCTTGATTTTGTCCTGATCCTTAACAGGAGCAAATACCTGAAAACCAAGGAAAGAATATTACAGTTTGGGGGGTTAATATGCTGTATTTCTATAGTGTGTCAAAGCACTTTCATTGAGGACGTTTTGAAGAAAAAAAATATCCCTCATTATCTCCATTCATTAACATCGTATATGGCAAATGAAGGCAAAGGGGGCGGGGCGAAGTAATGATAAAGCAATTGCTTAGCAACATTATTACATTAATGTTAGCAGCATTATTACATATTGCACATACAGTGTATATGCTAATTAGGCTATAAACTATACTACATCTTCATGGAATATCTTCTCATGAGTTAATGTGTAGTTTTTCAAAAGGTGATTTACAATGTTGCATTGCTCCATTTTGAGGCTTTATAGATAAACAATGACAATGAAGTCCATATATCGTACATACATGTATGCTAATTAGCTCATTATGCTATTTAAGACAATTGCATTACTTAATAATAAATACTGGTGTCATAAATGAGTTTCTCGTCATGGAAAATCCTGGAAAAGTCACATTATCCATGTTTTCAGGCTTCCTGGATTAAGATTAGCAACATTGTTACATACTGCACATATATGCTAATTAGATTATTATGCTAATATGGCTAATTATACTTCATCTACATGGAGTATCTTCTCGGATTAGTCGTTCAAAAGTGATTTGCAATGTTGCATTGCACCATTTTTAGGCTTTATATAGATAAACAATGGCAATGAAGTCCATACATTGTACATATGCTAATTATGCTATTTAAGACAATTGCATTATTTATTTATTTATTTATTTATTTGAAAATATTTATACAGGATGACAATATCAACCAAGGCTGTTTTTCATATTGGTCCTGTATATACATACATGGTAAAATACAAACAATGAAATACAAAATTTCAATGAAATACAAATATCGCATTGAAATATGCAAAACATGAATATAGTACATGGATATTGAATAATATAACATTTGTATAAAATAACCAGCGACTAGACACATAAATTTACTTTCAAAGGTTTACCCAGAATCACAAAAAGAATGATTTGAAACAATGTAAGAAAAAACAAAACTAATAATCTTGTATTTATTAAAGTAGGGTAAAAAAGATATATATACACACATCCATGAAGATATTGGTTATTTACAACATTAATGAAATTACAATCTTTTATAAAGGTATTTAAATGAAGAAATATATGTAGAATTCTGTAAGTTAATAGGTAATGAGTTCCAGATAACTCCTCCTGAGTACATAATACTGTTCTTAAAGCATTCTAGATTAGGTTTTGGTAATATTAAATTTGTTTTGTCAGCGGCTCTAGTATTTAATTTATGTCTATCGCAGACCATTTCAATAGCATTACACAGATGTGTTGGTGCAATACCATGTACAGATTTATACATTAAAACAGCTAAAAAAATAATTTCTCCTTTCGTCAAATGATTGCCATTTCATTAATTTTATTAAATCATCACCTCTAACATTTTCATAGTCATTAGTTGGATGTAAATATACGTGCTGCTCTCTTTTGTAACCTTAAGAGTAACTCTTTATTTTTCCTTGAGCAATTTCCCCAGACTGTGCATGAATAGTCAATACATGGTAAAATAATTGTATTATACATGAGCTTTAAGGATTTGACATCTAAATATTGGGACATATTACGTAATGAGAACAGTTTCATAGAAATCAATCTGGTAAGCCTTTTAACATGAATATCCCAAGTAAGGTGTTCATCAATTTCCACCCCTAAATATTTAAAATTATGAACCTGTTCCATTTTCGTTCCATCCATGTACACTGTTAAAACAAGTATTAAAAAATTGCGGGTTAAAAAATTGTTGATTAAAAAACGCTCAACCATGGTTAAAAATGAAGTGTTGATTAAAATTTACTTTTAATCTTGCGTTGGTTAAAAACAGTGTTGATCAAAATTATTCCTTTTAACCTATGTTGGGTAAGTCTAAGTCGTTGGCAAAAATTGTAACCCAGCATGGATTAAAAACAAAATGCCGACAGTAATGATTGCCCCCTTCCGGTTAAAGTTTAATCAATGTTGATTAAAGCACTGGTCACGTGACCCAACGGAACGATATCGAAGCGCGTAGCTAGCGATCGCTCGACATACAAATAAAGTACATGCAAAGTACGTGCAGTTTACGCGTGCGACAAAATTAACAATGGAGGTTGTCGCGAGGACCTGAGAAATGGGGGTTTGGACGGTCTTATATCCGTGTTTTCAGGTAAGAAATTATTTTAATATTATCATCATCAATTCTAAGATTGTAAGGAAGAAGTGAAATAAGATTCTTGCTCAAATCAAAAACGATTTGTGTCCTCTAGACTGTACGTAGCTCAACCAATAAGTAACATTTGACTTGCACCGTGCACCTGGCTCTCGTACGTAAGCGCACACTCATCAGTCTGCAAGAATCTTCAACCGTGAAGGAGACAGACCCAATTAAAGAAGGAGAAGTGTAGATCTAGGCCTATTACGGATCACCTACCCAAATTGCATGCATGAATAATAATCTCATTTTTTTAATCTAATTTTATCTAATTGTTTAAAACAATTAAATATAAAATAAGATGTCATCATAAAGTGAAACGTCTTTATGCATGCAATTTGGGTAGGTCATCCGTTACACTTACTGGCTGAGCTACAACCTACGGGCCGGGACACAAAGCGTTTTTAATTTGAGCAAGAACCTTATTTCACTTCTTCCTTAAAATCTTAGCATTGATGATAATCATATTAAACAATTTCTTACCTGCAAACACGAGGATAAGACCTCCAAACCCCCGTAAGTTTAACCAACAGTGGTTATAACTGTAACCAACAACCCACTAAAGTTTAACCAACATCGTGTGAATCAAAAAAGAATTAACCTACAATGGTTACAGTTTTAACCAACGGCCCATGTAAGTTTAACCAACATCATGTGAATCAGCCCCGAACAAAGCATAAATAACCAACAAAAGATTAAATTTGTAATCAACAAATGGTTAAAGTTTAATCAACACCATTTTAACCAACATTGAGCAAATTTTTTTAACCAATAATTGATTAATTTTTTTAATCAACCACAGGTTAAATTTTAATCAACACGCTGTTGGTTAAAGTTTAACCAACGATTGTGTGATTCACCTGGTAATCTGTCATTGATTAAAATTTTAACCAACTTGATTAAAAATTGTAATACTTGTTCTAACAGTGTATATATTCAATTTATATGCTTTACGTGTACTTAAAAGCATAATGTTGGTCTTTTCAGCATTAACTTTTAAGTTATTCTGAGTATACCATCTATGTATTGAATGAACATCATTTTGTAACAATATGGTTAGTTCATCAATATTCTTATGATAAGTATATATAACAACATCATCAGCAAACATATTACAGGTACATGTCTGCAAAGACTGAGCTATATCATTAATAAAAAGTAAAAATAAAATTGGTCCGAGGACACTCCCTTGAGGTATTCCATTTGATAATGTTTTTGAGTTTGAGAGTATGAATCAGGAGCCGGTGTCATAAATGAATTCCCCGTCATAGAAACCCTTGAAAAGTCGTATTATGCATGTTTTTAGGCTTCCTGGATTGAGATTAGCAACATTATTACATATTTCACGTATGCTAATTAGATTATTATGCTAATAGGTTGCCAAGCTGGCAACCAAGCTGAGTTTACTTCAATACCCATCTAGAACACAAATCAACAAAAGTACCTTGTACTTATTAACTTTTCCAGGTCATGTACATGGTATATGGTACCGTCTACTGGACTAATAGTATATTCAGCATGGAGAATGAGAAGAGAGAGAGACAGGAAAAAGGGAAGGAACAAATAGATAAAGAGAGACCGGAAAGAAGACAGAGAGACATAAAAAGAGAAAGAAAGACAGAGAGACAGAGAGAGACAGAGAGAGGAGGTACGGGAGGAGACAAGGGTAGTGGAATAAAAGGGAATACAAGATGGCATAGTAGAAAAAACATCACTATATGAGGACTGTTATGAAAGGTCAAATGCCCAATAATTCGATAAAAACAAATGTTTATCGCCAAAAAGTAAATTCAGCAGTCGATATGCAGAGCTTTCGCTCGAAGAAAACCTCTTTCCCGGCGATAAATCGGCACTGAACTATTGGACATTTGACTTGCCAAAGACTTCACATTTCATAACATAGTTTCTATATATATACCTCAGCCACGAAGAGTGCCATACACTTGCCCCTAGTGCCTGTATGATGAAAGGCGATGTACTCATCCACACGTGCACGGGACTTCATGTCCTTAGGGTACCAATGATCCTCAATCATGTCGGCATGCTTGGTTGCCAGGTAACGGAATATAGCCACCCTGTGAAAAGAATAGCCAACACAATTATAGAATGGAAAAAGCCACCATGCGAAAAGGATAGCCAAAACAAGTATAAAACAAACTTCAGCGACTATGCAAACAAATATTCAAAACACGAAACTAAGAACGAAATTTGGCAAATCTGCGAACAAATTAAAAGTCAAAATACGAAACAAAGAACGGAATATAGCGACTCTAGTAACGTGTAGTCAAACAAATCTAAGGGAGATATCACTCAAAAGGTCATACAATATCGTAAAAGGGATAATTGAGTTTTGTTGCAGAGGGCACTACACATAATAATTATTTTGTGTAAAAATGAAAAACTGAGTGTCAGATTTGAAGAACATACAATTTAAACGACAAAATGATCTTCGTTTGATCAAAATCGGTTCAGAGACGGCTAAAATATCCATAAAGATAACAATTTCTAATATTTGTGGTGCCCAACAAATATTCGATAATTTGAACCAGCCGCTGACAAAAACGAAATAGCTCTTTTTATGTTTTATTCAAGCCAATGCCGGTGTTGGCTTTTTGTTGGTTTTTTCGTGTTGGTTAAAATACACAGAAAACCAGGCGGTCCGTGTATTATTTTTATTATTCAATCAATTTGTAATAAGTAACGGTCACCATATTTTTTTAAGTGGGGCTGAGTTGGTACGATCGTATTGGCTAACTTTCACATATGTTGGGGTCTAAATTTACTTTCATTGCAATTTTAGGTCCTAAAAGGGCTCTAGAAATATCATAAATATGAATAAAAACAATAACCATGCACTTTGAAGACATTTGCGTTTTGAAACAAGAACGCATTTATCCTTTTAGGAATATTCTTATTTTTAATATGGACTTAACGTGTTGGTGTTTGGGATTGGTCCTGCTGGTGGTATTTACATCACATTAAGACGCCCATTGCTGTTCATACTACTATACTGCTATTAATACTAATACTACTACTACTACCACCTCCACTGCCACAACTAGTACTACTACCTCCAATTCTTCTACTACTACGCTATTAATATTTCCACTACTACTATTGATATTACTACTACTACTACCACCACTACCATAACTAGTACTACTACCTCCACTATTTCTACTACTACGCCATTAATACTTCCTCTACTACAACTAGGAGTAATACTCTTTCTTTTATTTATACCATTACTCCCGGTGCGAGGTGAAAGAGTTATAATTGTTATGTATATATAATACATTTTAAATGATGATGGTAGGCCTATAGCACTTGTTATTCTGCAATACTCCTCCAATCGTCATGATACAGTACTCTTGTTTTGTCACATATGAAACACACGCATGGCAGGGAAAAGCAAATAAGAAACAATTCTTACATTTCACCGAGGTAGAAATCGCCATCTTTCAGTCCTGGAAGTGTTTGGAGTGGGAACTTGTCCGCGAACTCTGGCTTCTTGTGCTCGCCTTAAAAATGAAAATAAACACCTTGGTATTGACATAATTATGTTACCCAAATGGATTCTTAACGGCACAATAGGGGATTAACGACCTATAATCCATAAGAGTATGATCATTCATTCAGCCCTGGAACCGTTTGGAGATGGAATTTGTCCCCGTACTAGGGTTTCTTGTGCCCGCTCTTAAATATAATATTTAAGGCTTCTTGTGCTCGCTCTAAAATAAAAGTAAACACGTTTACATTTGAATATATATTCCTCCTTGTCATTGGTATCATGTGTTGGACTGTTTAAGACCAAATAGGGGATTTAAGAGTAGGCTTATTCGATCGGGGAGAGGATAACACCTGTGGCAGAGTATATTTCCCCTTTATTGCATGCCAACTCTGAACTGAGCCATGACATCGAGGTACTAAAGGGTGTCTCAATTAAAACAAAAGTCTATCGGACTTCATGGGAAAAGGTGACGCAAAAAAGAAATGATGAGGCTGAAGATAATGATAATGATGATAAAAAGAAGAAGGAGAAAACCAACAACAACAATAATAACAATGAAACAACATTAATAATAACAACAATAATAATAATAATAACAACAACAATAACAAAAATACTTCTTCTCCTACTAAAAAGAATGATAGTAATAAAAACAACAATAATAAAGTCAATGATACAAACAGAAATATCAACAAAAATCAATGTTTGTCTAGACAGAATATTGGGTTCACTAGTCGTGAAATGAATAACATCTGAAAGCACTCCCAGCTTCCCCTATTCCACGATGAGTATCCATCCACCCCTGTCTCAAAGATTGTATGCAAAAGAACTTATACAAGAATCACAATAGGCAGTTAGGCACGGTGACAGTGTTTGAAAAAGAGCTTACACGAAACGAGTGGGTTCTATTGCTGGTTTGTTAGTTGTTAAGACAGTCTAAGTGACACTAAAGGCCCTTTTACACTTTTACGGATCGCATCACGGATCATCCCGGATCGTCGCTCCGGGATCATCCGTGTTATCTCCGGCATTACCGTATATACACCGGGGAGGCATCCGGCGTGATCCTTGGCGTACCGGCATATCCGAGGAAAAAATTAAGCTTGCTTAATTTTTCATCCCGGAGTTCACGGATGAAACAATCCGTCCTCTTCCCTGTAGGCACCGTGTACCTCCGTGTAGCCGCCGAATACATCCGGGACAGTCCGTGTAGACACCGGGAGGTCCGTATTGTCACCGGTTTCGTCCGGGTTTGAAATTCCGTATATCAAATGAGCGCCTACAAGCTCAAGTCACCCGTCAACATTCCGGAGATATCCCAATAGACAACGTACACCTCCGTGTAAGGACCGTAAAAGTACCCAGTAGCCTCCGTGCTCTTCCTTGAAATCCGTGTTAACTCCGTATGCGTTTCCGGCGTGGTCCGCGTTGCTACCTTGTCTGTCCGTGGAGACACCGTACTTGCCCGTGTATACACCCAGTTCGGAACGTATCCACACCGGCATCGAGAAGAAATCGTGGTGTCGCACGCCGGAACACACCGGATTAAGATCCGGGATGATCCGTGATGCGATCCGTGAAAGTGTAAAAGGGCCTTAAGTGACAGTGACAACAGAGAATCCGATCATGTCCTTACTGACCCATCTCAGACAGGTTTGAAATACAAAATTATCTTCAAACTTCATACTAAGAAGGGTGAAAGGATAATGTTTAGTTTGATTGAGATTGCGAATGACTAAGCAATATTTCTGCCTAAGCAGAAGTAGATGAGGAGGACAAAGGGAAAAAAAAGGTTTGGATGGTTATACAAACCAACGATTTTAGGACAATCGATGATAACGATCTAAATTGTGTCTTTGTAAAACGTATGCTAGTCGATGTATGAAAATGAATATTAAGCATTAATTTCTCGGAACCCACATATTTTCTAAACTTAAACCAATTTATTTCAATCAAACTCTTTTCCAATTCTTGACATGGGACCGGCCCTGAAAATTAGGAGGAAAGCACCTATGTACAATTTACCGTCTCATAGATATTTTCGGGAGTATTTAACTTCAATTTGTTATCGATTTTATTTATTGATGTTTAAGAAGAAAAGAAGAATAGAGAGTATAGGGATGACCAAAATAATCCACCTTGGTAACATCCAACAGACCGATACCAGAGAAGAACCGGTTAGCCCGGACCGAGTTGGCGGTGTGACTTGGGCATGTAAGTGATCAGCAAACATCATGAAGGAAAAAGGTGGTGAGCAGAATAAATAGGAGAAAACAAACTTGAGTCCCAATATGCCCATAAGTCATCTTCATCAACATCGATTAGCACTGAGGGTTGTGCTATTACACTGCTATTCCCCCGTTAGAGAAACAAAACTCATCTGGAAGGTATATGCACGGGCTTTTTCTTTTAGTCTCCTAATTTTTGTTTTCTTCGCAAAAAAAACCGGAGCCCTTAGTTTATTAGACTTTGGTTAAGTTGAAAAGCATAAACTTTATTTTCAATGATATAGGCCTATAGAAATTTTTGGAGTATAGATGTTCATATTGAATCATCCTGTACATACCTATTGAACTTTCTATATTGCTCGAAACTGGTCTTTGCCACAATTGCATGACTGAGCAATTACTTTTCAATTCCTTTCGTATACACATTGCATAACAATATTGATCCAAACAGTTGATCGACCACCTAAATCTTGTTTTCAATTGTATGCGGACTACCGTAGGGGAAGAGGGTTGTTGCTAACGCATTTAATTGCTAACACGATGAGTTGGCATTTTGCACGATACCAGGTACGCTAATGAAACCATGTTTGTTTGCATTTAATAAGTCATTTTCGTAATGAAATTACATAGTTTAAAGCACCTCCAATTAGTGGCTCGTTATAAATTATTTCACCTGTTACGAATAATTGTATTTCAATCGTAAGAATGCAAATAACATACATTATGTTAGGTAGGACAAGCCATAATATTTGTAATACCTAGCAACGATTGTATTCAATTCGCATTACAATTATTCGTTACGGGAGAACTAAATATTTAATTTGATTACATTGAATAATAGTTAAACAATCACCGCATGAGAAGAATGACAAATGTAATTAACACCGGTGCCCCGTCTTATTTAAAAAAAAAAAAATTATTAATCGCAACTTATTTGCGATTTATATCAATGCAACTGTGTACATAAGAGATAAGGGATTGCAAACTTGCGATTAATTAGAGGACTTGCGATTGATTTGGATCAACTCTTCATAAGACAGAGTCCAGGTCTTAAAACAGGAGAATAGGAGAGGTGTCATGGCTTCCTAATTGATGTCATAGACAAGTATTTGTTTATTTGTGGGTAAATAAACTTGAAGACTACTGTTTTCATCAACTGGTGAAAAGACCAGATGTACGCGGAAAGACAAGAAGTGGTTCAAGAAAATCATTACAAGCTCTTAACTCTATGAACTATCATATGCTGGGCAAATATAAATGCTCTATAACTTCTTCTACATAAAATTTGATGAGGCATTGGAATTGGATTGGTGTTCAAATGTATACAAGGTAAAATAAGTTAATTCAATAGACCATTTTCTAATGTAACTAAATATAATGCATGTGTCTTTGTGAAGTGCCTAAATACAAATATATTGTCACATGTAATGTAATAATTGCATTTTCATAGTAAGAACGCTAAATATACATACCGTATATTACGTGTTGTTAGGTAGGGTGGGCCACAATGTTTGTCCTACCTGTCAATAAGCAATGTATGCAATTTGTATTTCGAATATTGAAATATAATTATTTGTATTAAAGTGTTGGGGTAGTGTCTCGTAAACCAGAAGGTCCCGGGTTGAAACTTCAAAACCCAGTCAATACGCTCGTGCCCTTTGGGAAGGCATTGACTCTCATTAGGCCTAAAATAAAAAAATGTTGCATTGCCCTTTGCGACCGACCCCAAAATCTGAAAATCTACGGTCGGCATTAAAAAAGTTTTTTTTTTTAACCGTTTTTGAGATTTTTTGATATTAATGAATAGAAAAAATATGTATTTTGTTTGTTTAAATGGGTATAAATGCATAAAATCAAATTATTCCAAAATTCTCACTCGTGCAAACCATGGATAATTATAAGGTGAAAAAGATATCAATGGAATGATATGACGCTGAAACACATGTATTAAAGCATTAAAAACTGAGAAATATCAGCCAAAAGAGGGCGGGAAAAAACGGGAAAAAACACAAAAACATTCAAATCTGAAAAAATATCGGCCCAGAGAAGGCGACAAAAAAAAAAGTTAAAAAAAATAAAAACTTTTCCGACCGACCGACCCATGTTTTGGCACCCAAAGGGCAATGCAACAAGTTTTTATTTTAGGCCTTATTTAGTCCTTCGGAGACTTGGTAACATTGTTCAAATGAGAGGAAATTTTGCTAGGGTAGTGACGTCAATGCTAGATATACAATAAATTAAAGATAATATGAAAGTTTAAGTGAAAACAGACCATTATTAATGATTACAATCTGGAAAAACTGATCTGATCTCTCAACTTTATTATTATTATTTTATCTAATTTTAGGTGAATGTAAATCGTCACAAAGCAATGAATTGGCTATGAATATGAATATACCATTCCAAACATGTAAGTGTTGACAAATGTTTTTAAAGTATGTTTTACGTCTTGTTTTCATGGGAAAAAAGTTGGGAAAATTCAAAAATTGGTTGGGAGAATTTACTGTTAGAGGGTGTTGACCAGTGACGCCTACAAAAAAAGCCAGAAATATCTTTGTGGTTTGAAAATTGTTAGGATTGTTTGCATGTTAGAGGGTTAGTACAGTTGAAGGAATATAATAAGTAACATTTCATACAAACATTACGCAGTATTTTCATCAACCTTCAACGATGGTATTGGTACTCGATCCCCTGGTTGTTTACCTATAAGCATATACATGCTTTCTTAGCAGTCAGTTAAAACAATCATCATATACAATCACCATATACAAATTGTTTGTATTTTATGAGGCACCATATACATTAAAATTGTATATAAAGGGTTTCTGTTGGGTCCGTGATTACATGCTGCTTGGGTAGTGAGCACATTTTTTTTGGTCTTCGAAAAATTGAAAAATTGCACCCCCCCCCCCCCCCAACCCTCCTTCAGCGCCAGGGGGGGGGACATCTCCCAAAAAAAGGTAGAATTAACGTGATAAGCCAAAGGCATCTAAAACGTTGGTTGAAGCGTTTAAATCTGAAACGCAGACATTTTTGCAATCTCCTTGATGTCTTCAAATTCATTTTGAACCAGTTAGAAGGACCCGGACAACTTCGTGGCTACCGAATGATGCACGCCAAGTGCAAAATACAATGGAATCCAGGGGCCCGTTCCTAGAAACCGTCATAAGTCTAACTCCTTGACTTTCCCATTGAAACTTGTGTTATAGAATTAACACGCGTTTCAATGGGATAGTCAAGAAGTTAGACTTATGACGGTTTTTAGGAACGGCCCCTAGGTTCGCTTAGATTAATTTTTGAAGAACTTGATGCTGAAGGAGTTTAAATGAGGAAAGGCAGACGCCAAAGAAGACCTGCATATTTTGCCTAAGAACCCAACTTTGTTTGGCACATAGACGGCTATGATAAATTGCAACCATGTAGACTGTGCATCAGCGGTTGCAACGATGGATTTGCATGTAAAATAATATGGCCTAATGTATATCCTCCACTTATTGCATTATACTTTCGGGAAGCTTTGAAGGAGAGCGGAGGATGCCCATTTCTTGTCCGTGTAGACTATCGTTACATTCAGGTGCTTCAAGAAGTGCTTCGCAGCATGTAGTCTGAAAGAGTGTATCTGGCAGGTGCTAGTACTGCCAATCAGAGAATAGAAAGTTGGTGGAGTTTCTTGAGGAAAGAATAGTTTGGACTATTGGATTTAACTTTTCAAGTATCTACTTGAAAAAGGGCTATTTACTGGAGTATACTAACATGTTGAGGGATAAATGGGACCATTTGCCCAACGATTTTTCCTTTATCTAGATGGTATTTAATCAGCTTTACTCATGATCTGCGTAATCAACCTCAATTGAAGTTGATATATCTAACAACAGTTTTTACATGACTGTCCATTTGTGTGGTTATTTACTCAATGGATAAGGCGAAGACATCACTATTGATTCTCAATTAAATTATACAACTTGTTATGTTAATTGTACCCTACAAAATACAAGAAATAGAAAACAAATCAATATATATGATTAACAATATCTTAATTTCACAATGAAATTAGAAAAAACAACTTTAACAATTCGCAAAAAAATTAAACTTTAAAGTTCGAGAAAAAAACTTTAAAAATCAAATCCCCCTTTTTGTTATGTTCCTTCCGGGATTTGAATTATATATTCTTTTTGATAATTTGTTCATGTCCCTTTCGGGGCTCCGTAGTATTCATAGCCACTCATTCATAATAAACCAATCACAACGAAAAGAGCATACCCGCAAAGATGTCGATGTATTTAAGCTCATGTGGAATACCCGTCAGCTTGAGAAAGATGACCACAGCACGGCATGGCTGGGATCTCAGATCAACGTACAGCTCGATGGTCATGGTGGCCTTGAATTCTCTGAGTTTGCCCTAGTTCTAACTCGGAACGTGTGATTTCGATCCTTACCTGTCGACTGCTGACAGATACAATGACACCGCAGTTGATCTTTATGTTGACGGTGTGCGGAGTGTTTGTGCGAGCTCCATACATGTGGACAATGGGACGGTTACGCAATAAAAGCGTACAAGTGGGCACAATGCCGAGGGGAGGGACGCTGTTTCTCTTTTTAAGGGCAATCCAAGGACAAATAGTAAGCAAGTTATGAATACTCTCATGTCATGTGGTATATGCATGGTTACTAGGAGATTTGTGTTATTACTGATGTGTGACGTCATCTTGGTGCCATTTTGTGAATTTCTAATATAGGCCACATTTCATTCATACATCGTTTCTGAACAACAAAATCCGCGCGAGTCAAAATTTAAATTGCTAAAAATCGTTTTTCTTAATCGAATAAGATTATGTTTTAGAATATTTCAAGTGTTTCAAAACTGTAGGCGCGTAAGCGCCCATACGCACGTTATGCGCGCGTGCAGCACGTTCTGCGCCGTTTCTTGGCAATTTACAACTATTTACAGTCATTCTCGACATTCAATAAATATGCGGCGTCAAACTTTCAAATGTGTGCGCGCGTCAAAGGGCAATGTAATGTAAAAAGTGGTAAAACATTCCTATCTCGAATCCGCCATAGCTCTTCAGAAAGGCTGGAAACCCCCAATTTTTTTCTTCTGAAAGCCTAAAAGTTGTAAATTTGAAAATTATGAATACATTTGGGGGAGTCAAGTAGTCGCGCCGTCATCATATTTGCGTATGAACTAAAAGAAATGATTTTGAAAAAATGACGACATAATTTTTATATTCATTTGACAATATCTCACTCATAGATGGTTGTAGTTTTTTGTTGTAGCTGAGACAATTTTCGACAATATCAATTACACTATTTTTGTTTGCGATGACGTCGTCAAAATAAAAAATTCGATTAATGGCGACATGTCAGAATGTTCTTAATTTGCGTGCCACACCTATGGAAGGTGATTTTCGTTCACATCATGAATCTACATGACATTGTTCTTTGAGCAGTATCTCGGTTGGTTTTGCTCTAGTTGTTCCCACATTTTGGTATGTTATAGCTGAGACTATGGACTATGGGTAAAATATCTCTGTTTTATCAGATGTCGGAATCATGTCGAAATTTCTAATTGAAAGTTGAAATAACGACTTTCCCAAGGCCGTTTTTCAGCTTTGCGTTTAAGGGAAGTATATTTACAAAATATATATTTTGGTATATTGGGCACTTGCCTTCCATTCAAGCGACCCGGGTTCAATCGGGGAGTATCAAAAGAATCTCTCTTTTGCAATGGTTCTTCCTTCATTCTAGATTTTAGAAAAGGCAGTACACTTTTATTGTAGGATAATCTCAATGATAATGTTCTTCTTAGTGAGAGGCAATCGGGCTTCCGACCGCTTTACTCAACAGGAACGGCGCTGGGTGATGTGATTGATTTCTTTTATACTAAGGGGGGAAGATAGGGGTCTTTTTATCTCCGGTGCATTTTTATTAATGACCTCTGTTATTTGCCCTATTGTGAAAATACTCAAATCTGTTTATACGATGCTGATGCGGCAGTATTTTGCCAAGGCAAAGAAATTGCCCTCGTTGAGAAAACGCTTAAATGTGAGTTTCAAAAAATAGTTGACCACCTTGAAAGAGACGACTTAATGTTGAATATTAAGAAGTGTAAGATCATTAAACAAATATTTATTTTAAAAAAGTGTAAGATCATGTTATTTGGGACTAGAAAATGAATTAAATATTCTCTGCGTGGCCATGCATGCCTTGAACCAGAATGCATGGCCCTACAGAGAAATTGTTCCTGTTGGGGAACGGGGGAAAATGCAATTAATTATTGATAATTTATTGCATTTTCTTTGTGTTTTTGGTATATGTGGGGTGGCCACGTACCCTATCCCCCGCTGCGAACAGTCATGATTCAGTGGATAAAAAAATGGCGTCGTTACTGTGAGGCCTAATAGGATATTTAAAAAAAATTAATGTGCATAAGACTAATTCTGTTCGGTATAATTCGCATGTACTGTATCCTCCACCTACGCCACTCGCCATCCCTTTCCATCTGCCCCGCATCCTTTCTCCATGACAATGCAGAACCGCGTCAGCAAACTGCCTTAAACATGTCTAAAGGACCGCAACTGCAACCTCCTAGAATGAGCTATGCGCACGCTGATTATTCCCCTTGCTACACCGGATGTTTTTACTGTAGAGAAACAATTCACAAGCACCAAAACTGCCGTTATGGAGAAAGTATTAGGTGCTACTTCTAATTCTATTGCTAGTGAAATTGTGAAAATAAATGGGAACTCCCTCTATCGGCGAGATAGAAATGATAGTCACCGAGGTGGTGGTGTTTGTATCTACAGTATGTAAAAAGCACTTTATCATGCATTCAGAGAAATGATCTTTTTGACAATTCCCTATAATTAATCTGGCTTGAAATTCAGGGGCTGAAACTAGCAAAGTTACTTGTTTGTTGTATTTATAGACCTCCTGATACAAATGCTGAGTATTTTGAGAAGATCACAGAAAATGTTGAGAAGGCAAATGACACAAATACGGAATTACTTATACTCGGGGATTTCAATGTTTTCAATGTCGATTACAAACTTAATGAAACCGTTCATGGTAATCCTGTGCATAGCTTAGAGAATTTATTTCTACTAACCCAATTGGTCACCAAGCCAAGTAGGAAATTATGGAAAGAAATGCTAGTTTGACAACTATGGCAACTTTGACCTGAATGTTTTCTTCAAAACACTTTCAAAATAATATTTTGCAGGAGATTAATGAAAGGACAGAATACTTTCTTGCCACATAAATGTTAAAATATATACATGGTCTAGCCCTCCGCGGCTTTGTAATGATATCAAAAAGTGTTTAGGAATAATGATAGTCTTAATGTAGTCCCACCTGAAGTTCACCTCTCAAATTTTAAACATGCCTTAACATTTTCCGATGCTTGCTAAACGATGGAAAAGCATTCCCCACTTGATACAAAATGCCCAAACAATTGAAACTTTCAAATTGTCTTATAAGAAGTTTCATTTTTAATTCTATTTTGTAAATATATATGTTTAATGTACTTTTTCGTATTTTGGATTTAATTATAAATAAATACAGTAGACTATGTTATGTCTAATTGTACTGACATTTCTGATTTTCTACTATTTCTCATTTTATGTCAATATATGCAGTTAAATTATTGTATTTTGAAACTTTATTATACATTTCATATGATATTGCTTTATGTTAAAAGGACCTGAACTTGTTATCCTGTATAAAAATGTTTTGATAAATAAAATAATAAATATAACCGCAGATTGAAAAAGACAAAGTCTAAATCTTGACTGACAGTTCGTCTTCAGCGCACATGTTCAACTGAATGAAGTGTTTTTAGCCAGATTCTGGCAATAAAGGTGTGTAATTTTCTGAACAAATTAGGGTTTTAAAATCGCTTTTACGGAACTTATTTTATGAATCAGCAAACTGCCGAATTCGGGAACTTTGACGACGTGATTGACAATATATACCTCCATGATTTTACTTTTCGCACTTGCTATTTTTTCGCACTTTTAGGTAAATGTGGTCTTACATTTTGCCAGGGCCGTTGTTGGTCTCTTTCTATTCCTCGTTAACATTCTTTTTCAACAAAGTAGGGGGAGGGCTTGGACCCCCGAGCCCCGCCGCGCCGCGCCATAGCACGGGCTCTGTACATTGTGTAACGGCTGACATGATGATTTGACAGATGGACCCTAAGCTAACTGAGTCCTGACATATTTTTGAACGACTTTGGTGTAAAGCGATCATCGGCCTTTTATTTAAATCATAATACGCCTAAAACACGATTTAGGGCTAGTTATGACCTGAAAACGACCCAATTCTCGGAGTATTGCTAGCTGGACCGGGACCTTGGTCTTTAAAAAGAATAAGTAAGTGCCCTGTGTGTCAACTTCTAAATCGCGCTTTAAGCCCTTCTCTCTTCCTTTTCCTTTCCTTTCCTTTCCTTTTTTGTACTTAAAGAGTGGGAGGCCGAGCCCGTCGGGCCCCCACTGTGTATCTGCGGCTGCCTGCCCCTACAAAGGAATAATCAATAAAGGGTGAAAATCGTCAATCTGTCCCCCAATTGAATCTGGTGTCGCCGAAGATCCTGACCCCTCTCCGTGGTCTATATTGGCTAAGGCATATATTAACATAATGTATAATGAATAAAGCAATAACAAGTCGTAGGCTTCCAGATACTTAATATATATTATAGTTTACATCAGGCCATCTCAACTGGCGGCGCTTGCGGTCATTTGGAGTGGCGCGCGACTACTGCAAACAAAATATGTATATATTTTAGAATTAAAAACTCAGCAAAATCAAGAAGTCGCAGTCGAAGTTGAGCTCAAAATGTCTGCTTAGCCAACAACTAGGAAGAAAGGGGGAATTTATCGCTTTTCTCCAAACCGGAGCTCTAATCAACAATAAGCTTTAATACGATGTGCTACCAATTATAGCATTACAGATCTCTGGAAACATCTTGTTTTTGTTTGTTTGATTTTCACTTGATTTTGACATTTCCCGTGTTTATCGCACCAAAATAAGTACATATAAATTTACCTCCAGAGTAATTTTTCCCAGGAATTGTATTAATTTTGTTCACATCACTATGAAGTTATGAAGTTATGATTGATATATTTTTGAATAAAATGGTGTTAAAAATGCCACATCTGGGCCTTTAGAAAGCCCTAAAATCAACCAGCTTAGTACTTTGCCCCTGAACCCCACCCATTTTCGGCTCGGTCAAATACATATGTTGGCACTTCAACTACAAATTCTTCTCGTTTTGGCACTTCTCATAAACTAGTTGAGAAGGCCTGATTTAGATCGTCATGAGGTGACAAATATAGAGAGAGAGGCGTGTCTCATATTCACCTAGGACAATGTCTCCCGTCCTTCTATCGATTTATTATGTCACTGAATAAATATAATTGAATAACATCCAGTATTTTCTTTGGGTGTTACTAAATATAATTGATATGCATTCAAACACAAATACATACACACGAATATATAATATGTGAGTGGGTGCGGGTATGTTTCTGTGTGTTAGCATTTAATATCATAATCATATTGTTTATGATTATATCGCGATAAGAAAGAGGCGATATGCTGGCGGTAATTCAATCAGTTTAATTCGCACCATTTCAGCGATCTCGATTCTCGCTCTAACATTCAAGAAAATGGTAAATTAATGGAGAGAAGGTATATGTGAACATATGTATGTTTAACGTGTACGGCTTTAAACGTAATCGAACCATTGTACCCGTAGTATATGGACAGGCTGGGTATGAATGCATGCATACCCAGCCATGGAGCTCAGGCAAACACTCTGCACTCTCTATCACCTCCCTGGTCAGAATAAACATCGACTGCCGTGTCAGCAGTCGACAGGTAAGGAACGAACGAAGCCACACGTACCGAGTAAGAACCAGGGCAAAGTCTGAAAATTCAAAACCACCATGACAATCCAGCTGTACGTTGATCTGAGATCCCAGCCATGCCGTTCTGTGGCCATCTTTCTGAAGCTGATGGGCATTCCACATGAGCTCCAATACATCGACCTCTTTTCGGGTATGCTCTTTTTGTTGTGATTGTTTTTTGTGAATGAGTGGCTATGAATACCCATTTAAAGAGCAACGTGTAAATAATGGACCAAACATAAATCCATCGGGGATGAAATAGACCGTTTTAATGTATAAAGTGTCTCATATAAAATACAAATAGTGTGTTTAATGATCATGTTTTACCTGACTGTTTAGAAAGCATGTATATGCTTCAGTAAACAACCAGTGTACCGATGACTTTATAAGTCCTCTCTGAGGGACTAAGTAATGCGAATTAATGCCTAACGAAAGGGCACGAGAGTATTGACTTGGTTTTAAACCTGGGACCTCGATCGCGTTTACGAGACCACTGCCCTACCACTTTAAATGATTGTATTTCAATATTCAGAATACAAATTGCATGCATGATTAAGTTGTTGATAGGTATATAGGCCAAAGCAGAATGTCTTTAATACCCTGTCCAAAAATTACACGTAATATGCATTTGCGTTCATACTATTAACATCACAATTATTTCAATACAGGTGAATGAAACATTTGTATTGAGGCACCTCATTTAGACATATGCATTAGATTTGGTTAAATATATTACGAAGATGGTCTATGATAACACGATCGCAAAGACTTTCGAAGAAAAAAGAACTTCAATACACTGTTGTATATAACCCATAGACGGAGTTGCAAGTTCTGAATATAATACGTCGTTATCCTGTTCGCATGTTCCAATAGGGACAAGTTTATTTGACCTTAAGTATTATTTCTCGAAAATCTTTGGGTACCTGTTTTGCGTCCATTCTTGCTTATTTAGAAATGTTCCTCTTTTGAATATACTTATTTGACCTTGTATAAATTTCAACCTTAATACATTCTTAATTGCCTTATCAAATTTCATGAAGAGGAAGTTACAGAACATTTATATTTGCCCAGCATAAAACAGTTTACAGGGTTAAGGTTGTAATGATTTTTCTTGAACCACATCTTTTCTTTCCGCAAAACATAATTTATTCTCACCAGTTGATGAAAACAGTGGGCTACATGTATTTACCCACAAATAACAAGTATACAGGAGTAGGGTTTTTCTTTAAAAGCCTTGCATGACATCGATAAGGAAGCGATGACACCTCTCCTTTTCTCCTGTTTTCAGACCCGGTGTTGTCATTCTTCTCATGTGGTGATTATTTGACTATTATTCAGGTACTTAATATACCATTTACGTAATGTAATCAAAATTAATGCATACATATTTGTTAAACACATCAGAGATTTCTGCTTAGATTCCAGAAAACAGTTTTGGTCCTTTGTTAAAAGTCTATGAAAAGACTCCTCCGGAATTCTTGCATTAACAGAAAAGGGTGTCCTCTTTTCAGACGATAGACAGAAGGCAGAAATAATAAACGAACATTTCCGTTCAGTCTTCACGACAGAGAACTTACAGACTCTACCAAATCTTCCTCAGTGTAATATCCCTTGTATATAGAAAACATCTTTATCCAAACTTCAGGGATAGAAAAACTCTTGAAGAACTTAGATCCGAAAAAAGCCACCAGGGCCGATAAAATTTCCCCTCGTTTCTACTAGAGTTTTCTCATGAACTAGCGCCTTTCCTTCTAAAATTTTCCAAGTATCTCTAGGTACAAGAGATTTACCTGAAGACTGGCGTAAAGCCAGCATCACCCCTATCCATAAAAAGGATGATCGAACAAAACCAGATAATTATAGACCAATATCTCTCACTTCTGTATGCTGTAAATTATTAGAACATGTTGTATACTCTCACATATTGACTCATCTCGAGCCGTATAGTAAATGTCATCATGGATTTAGGAAAGGTCATTCCTGTGAATCACAAGTAATTCAAACCATTCATGACCTTACCCTTTCCTCCGAAAAATAGACTCAGACCGACTTGTTACTGACTTTTCTAAAGCGTTCGACACTGTGCCCCATCCTCGTCTCCTCCTTAAACTGAATCAGTATTGAATCAATGGGAAAACCAACAGTGGGATATCATCTATCTTACAAGATAGGTACCAACGGGTAGTATGGGGGGGGGGGCGAACATTCACAGTGGGTAAGGGTTTTGTCGGGCGTTCCCCAAGGCATAGTACTCGGACCTTTACTCTTTCTAACCCATGTTAACGACGAACCGGACGAGTTATCCTCGACTGTACGACTATAAGCTGACGACTGTATTATATACTCTGACATTAAAATTCAACTTGCCGCTACCAGACTACAGGATGACCTGGACAGACTTTCTGCACGGATGGACGGGCTAATGCAACTACCCCCCCCCCCCCCCCCCCCAATATCATGTTTTATGATTGGCTGCTTCTAGATCTCCTGTTATAAC